>CAJNSZ010000133.1:10954-73350 GCA_905329745.1 Rotaria sp. Silwood2 | reverse complement strand
TAATTATATCTTTTTTCTTTAAATTTTTTGTGTTTTTAAAAAACAAACAACAATAACAAATAATCCGTTCTGTTTTTTAAAAGCCAAACCACTTACCCCCCCCCCCCCCCCCCCCCGAGTCTATAACTTTAAAGAAACATGAAAGTTTTAAATATATATATATATACAGGCGAATCCAAAGAGCACTTTATTAAAGGAATTGAGTATCTCTGTCATAGTTTAACCAAATCAGCTGGTTTTTTATGACTGACAAGAGAATTTTGAAAGATTATATTCGCAATAACAATATTTTCAAATACTGCTGTGAAATACCATGGTTATGGTGTGGGTGGGGTTGTGGGTGTGGGGTATGAGTACGCTCTTTGATGAATATATAACACATTCATACCTACACACCCGCACCCTGTTGATTATTGTATGTGACGATAATATTAGATTGTATTATCTTCGATATATCTAACCTGTCACTCGATAAGAATTTGAATGCATCGATTTCAGCTTCCAATGGGGATCCTAATCCAGCCGATTCCTTTGCAGGTGGGTTCTCACCCATGTCTAAGTTTTTTTCAACCGATGAGTCGTAGGTTTTGATTGAATAGCTTGAACTCTACGCATTGGATAACCCAATGAGTAATTATGGTTATTGCGACTTTCAGTTTTCTATCATATATTGATACAAATAAAAGTCTTAGTTCTTCTATGTAAGGATTGTCTCTGACACGCAAGAGTGATCGTTCTACGGACTATTAAAATAAAAATATACGGATTGTCGCAAAGGTTGCTTGGAAAGCAAAATAGATATCTCTTACAAAACTGAAGCGGTTTCTATATATCTTTATAATATGATAGAAATTTTTTTTTAATTTTATTCGGCTTACTTTTCGACATTTGGTTGTATCTGTAAACGTAAGGATAACAATAATTTCATTATTGTCAGTATTCTGATCACATACAATCATAAAACCAAGATTGTTTACGCATTTAATGAAGAAAGAGTTAGAAATGAATGAAATTAAAAATACTTGCAAGATTTTTATGAAACTCGTATCGCTGCAGATTGATAACTTTCTAAAAAACCAGTACAAATTACAGGAAAGCAAGTAAAAGCAAACGACAATTTGAAAGTCCAATTAAATCGATCACGGTTAAGTATTCAGCATTTTACAACATCTCGTTAATTTCCACGAACAATTTTTCAATTGAGTAAGACTCGATTTGTTTCATCGAAGTCATAATGGATTCGGCTTGAAAAATAATTACGAATTCTAGTTTACCAATTCTGGTTCCAACATGTCAAAATATCATATCAATGATAGAGGATAGTATCTATCAATAGAATTTATTTATTTTCAAAAATCCAATTCTAACTATGATTTAGGTTTCCCTTTGATCGATTCTACGTTTTATCCACGATAGCTATATCTTTTGTTCAAAATTGGGCTACCTTTTTTCTTTTCTTCTTCTTTTGTCTTATTTCTTTTTGTACTGCTTGTCTATTCCTTTTCATCACTGCAGACTATTTTGTGTTTTTCTCTACTTATGGCTAGTTCTTTTTCTGTCATATTCCTCGTAGTTTTTTATATATTTGTGCTGACAGGATCTATGAGATCATAATAAAGGCAAAACAGAAAGAAAATCATTCACTTTTGAACGAAATCATTTTTCATTTAGGTGGATGAGTTTAACGATAGAAGTGAAGTAAAAGCCAATGTCTATTGAATATTGAATATCGTGTTCAATTTTAAATAAATATTAATAACGCAAATAAACTGATAAAAAGGCAAACTATGGTTTGTTTTGTCTCTAACATTGCAAAAACGATAGATTTATCTGTGTCAATTGGGTGTCATTATTTTGAATACTTCGACGCCAGAGAAAACAGAAGACTAGAGAGAAGAAGGACAGAAAGTAAAAAGATTACAAGTGCTTTGTGTGTTACGCTGGACCATACAACCGAACACTAAATATCGAGAAGCTGATTGATCACATATACTGTATCATGACAACATCTTCATGATGAATACCATTTCGTAACTAAGTTCTGAGAAATATAGATTATTTCATGGGTTCACCAAAGAACGGCCCTTGGGTTAACCGACAAAATTTACCTTAAAATTTTGATGGGTGGCGCAGGGTTCAAATTATTCAAATGGTCAGTCCAACCCACTAGTTTGGGTTTAGGCTAACACATGAAAGCTTCAATACAATGGGCACCCGTACCAATCCAATTGATCCGGTATCTCCGGTGTAGGTGTTCTTTCCTACACTCCACTCACACCCAAGCCACGGAAAGTGTAAATTAAATTGAATAAGAATAAGGCAAATAGTTCTAGAATATAAACAAAAAGAACTTTTTCCTTAAGACGATAACTTGTTAGTCGTCAATGTTACTGAGAAAGTATAATAAAAATAAGAAGCTAACTTTTATTAAGAGTTCTTAAAATGCGGTTCTACGATTGCATCATTTTTCTTCTCTCAAAAATTTTCTAAGAGTTGTCGCCGGTATTGGTGAAATACTTAAACGAATGGTTTATCAAGATGTTATGGTTGGAAAACGATGTGAAAATGCAAGTGATTTTGTACAATTGATTCGAGATAAAAATATTCCTATGATCGTCGATCAATTATTAATAAGTGAAATTGACGATACTGGCGAAAATCGAACAGCGTTATATGATAATGTCAAGACTGCACCTAATATTCAAAAAATACACTATACCTATGCTACATGTTGACGAAGTTCAATATAAAATTTATTCAAATAGTATGAAAATAATAGTTGTTCATTTTTAATATGATATTTTTTCGTTATGCTGTTTCTTCGCATAACATATCAGCAGGAACCACTCTGTGATTTTTTTGTTATTGTAGAACTTGTCTCTGTACTTCTCTGGATTAGAAAAAAATGCTTACCATAATGATTTGAAATTTAAGGTTCTTTAAGCTTTCCCATTAAGGCGTCAAAAAAAAATGAAATTCTATGACAACCAGTATTTTTAGTTTTTTATTTGAAGCTGTTATGTATGTTAAAAGTTGACCTTATATTCGGAAAGTTTCTTGAAAACTGAACAAATTTTATATAGAATGCTTATTTAGGTGCCAGTTCGTTTCAAAGTAAAATGCTAAATTCTCACTCGCACCTGAAAAAAAATCGATTTTTTTTTTGAAGTTCCGTAATTGTCGGTATGTTTCGAATAACTCAGGTCTAACTAAAGAAAAATCAATGAAACTGTTTCTGATAGCGGATCTAAATGACCTCTATCTATGATGCAAATTTCAGAGAGTTAGCTTATATTGCTGAGATATAAATGTCACAATGTAGAAAAAATGAAATTCCATCATGCTTCCTTGTGCCGATCTATGATTGAATATTTTCAATCCTCAAAGAAAACTGGAAATGACTTACAAATGTGTCAATAATATCTAGTGCTATGGTTGTTTTATTCACCAATAAGAAAGCCAAGAGTACACATAGAAATGAATGGACAAAAAATAGAATTTAATGGTATTTTTCTTTGGAATGGTTTTCATAAAAGAAGGAAGGATCATCTTGGCCAGTTATTTCATAGTGATCGAGTAAAGCATGTTGATGGAAAAGTATGAATTGCTTCTCTCAACCCTTTTGGGACCGTGACCGTATATATACAGCTTTGAAATTTAACTAAGAAAAGAAACCCTTAAATACACAAGAGTTGGGATTTTAAGAATGGATTTTTTTCTCATAGACATATTACACATGAAGACGTTATGGAATAGTTCTACATTGACTTATCAATCGACTAGACTTACTGCTAAACACTTTTCGTATCTTGTACTTTAAACAACAAATGGAAAATCTCCTCAGAAAATTTGTGTTATATATATACAGACAGTAGCCAACGATCTAGAAAGAGGACTGTTTCACACTACATAGATATATAAAGATTGTAATGTAAATGTTTATATTGTTTGTTGTTTCGAGGCACTAGATACTTGATTACATTTTTAGTTTTCTTGCATTAGCTTCCCGTCTCATTTGTAATTTAATTTTTGTTCATTATATTTCTTGCATGTATGTTTTGTTTTTGTTGTGCCAATATAGACATCGTGCGTCTTTTGCATTGAGTCTGGATGAAAAAATCATGATTATTAATTTTCAACTATAATTGATTTTTTAAGTGAAAACTCAACTTTTTTCTGTAAAAAGAAGTCGGTCCTTAAGAAGTTAAAATAAATATCATTTATTGAAATAGAGTAATTGTGTACAAAGAAAAGAGCATGCATAATCCTTCTTCTTTTCTTTCTCCTTTTTTTCTTTTTTTGCTGCACCTTTTTCTTTATTTTTCCGTCCTTGAAACGCTGATGACAGTGCTCTTTCGCTTCTCTTTCTCTTATCTTTGTTTCATTTACTTTCTTGTTCTCAAACTTCTGAATTTTGTTCTGCCTTTTTCTTCTTATTTCTGTATCTACTCTCTTACAACCACACGTGCAGAGTCAATGTTCGGTATAATACTATTGGTGGTAACTGTAAAAAATCATCGCTTTTATGTTGTTGTTTAATGCTTAAACATCGTAATTTCTCTTTATATTATCATGTAAGCACTTCCCAGTGTTACATTTACGCGCATAATAAAAAAAATATGACCACTCAATCTGACCAACGTGATCTTTTTTTTACTGTGCTGTGTTACAATGAAAGCTCCTTTTCGTTCAAAAGAGTATCAATCTTCCTATTGTCGTTTTTGAGATGGCTCAGACGAGGCTCATTTGATGAATAAGGCAAAATATGCCACAGCGCACAAAAAAGATCTACTCTTGTCTCGAAGTGTTTTACTTTTACCATCCGTACGTCTTTTTCATCATATCAAGCTAAGAAAACACAGGCTTTACATGTAATACTATGTCATTTATTATTTCAAATATTGTCGGTAGTTAACCAATCGACATCACTCTGTGCGAAAAGAGCATATAGTTCTTTATATGACGGGGGAAGATTCGGAGCTCGTTTTTTGCTGTCGAACCAACGAAGATTACTGTAACGATCGCATTCAATTAGTCGATTTTTTTCAACGTTGTGAAGCAGCAAATCAAACATCTGCTGCGATGAGTCTGACCGGTCGATCGTTTTCAGTAGCTTTCCATTGTGAATTTACTGATTATCTCTGGTGTATGGAACAGTATCCTAAATCGTACTGTTTTCAATTGCGAGAACTTAGAAATGGGCGGACACTAGCCGCTTTTGTGGCCAACTTGAAAGAAGTACAGCTCGGTGGAAAGATAATCAAAGTCGCATTTGGTCGTTTAGCGCGCGTCGAACCGAGCCGACGACGTCAACACTTAAGCCTCGCATTGTTTTGGCATGCAAGAAAAGTCTGGCAACAGGAGTCACTCGATTTTAGTCAAGGTTACACGCTACTCACCAACACTCCATCCTTAACTCTGCAACGTGTCCATACAAAGACGAAGCGGAAAGAAATTGCTCTATTAAACATCTTTGTTATTGCAACACAATCGAACATCACGACTACTCCTTTGCGGCAGCTTACTCCAATAGAAATGAAACAATTATGCACGATTGATTTGGTTAATTGGGTTTGCCGTCCAGTATTGGACGACTTGCGACGTATTATGAAAATGACTGAATATATCGGCACATTCCTTGCCGGCGACTTTGCTGCAGGTCGATATACAGTAGCATCCGTATGGCGACCTTCCAATGCTATCATTTGTGATGATCGATCTTCTCAGAAAAATGCTTATCGTGGTTCGTACTGGCTTGTATTCAATTTTTTTCAATCGCCTGGCTCAATCTCATCCTTGAATGATGAGAAGCAATATCTATTGTCTTCCCTAAGCCACGTGGCCTTCAACAACGGTATACCATTCCTGCTATGCCACGTTGAACAATTATCAGTGTTTAATAGTTTATGCCGAAGGCAAGCATTAGCCATGACAACAGAGATACTATCTAGAAATATTATCTCACAGCGCATGATCGAGTTAGGTGATGAAATCGACACGTCACCTGTGTGGCTTGATCCTCGGGATTTTAGTTCGCTTTTATAGTTTACTTCATTACACGAACATCTTCCATCTTAGCTATAAGAAAAACGTTGAAGCTTGATAATGATATAATTATGAACATCAAGATCTGTTTTCTTCAATTATAAGGATGAGGATGTGAGTGTTCTTTTCCGACATCCAAACCATTTCGATTTAAATAGGATTATCTTTCAAATATATTCTTGTTTTCATACGATTATTTTAGTTTAATGCTAATTGTTGTGCCATTATTCTCTATCAAACCGTACATTGCTTCGGATTATGCTACTAAAATTCATCAATAGCCTATACATATTTTTATAATAATTTTAACGCTTTATCTATGGCATATAATTGATCGTAATTAAAAATGGTGATTCAAGTGACGAAAGCATGAACTTAGTACGATACGTCACCCTATGTTAAAAAACGCTATCCTAATATTGTACGGATATTTTAATAATATTAGAAAACTGGCACTGATAATGATTAACGATTTTTATGTGCAATTAACCTGCGAACAATCATCAATGATTTTTTTCATGCATTTTCTTGACGTAGAAGACTAAAGTTTTTTTTCACATATATATCTAACCCAGGTCTTTAATTTTTCAGCTTTATCTCGCTAGCTAAAACTGATGCTGAAATACATGAATGAGATTGAAATTCATAAGTTCTTGTACTTGATTTTTGTAATTTTTTCAAAATTTAGTCAAATTTGGGACAGAATGGCTAAGATCTATTCTAACTATACACGAAATGCAATTTTTGGTTTAAGCTCTGTTTTATTATAACACTCGTAAGTCCCTGCAAAAAAGGAGAGGAAATGAAGTGCATGAAAGAAGAAAAGCAACGAAGGAATAAGGAAAATGAAAGAGGAAGGAGCACATGAGAGACAACCAAGGGGTGGGAAGAGAGAATGATAAACAAGGTATAGAATAATAAGAGACAGAAAAAGCAGTGGTGAATAAAACAGTTACAGCAACAATTCTTGAACAAGATGCTAAGAACCGAGATAGATAATTATGGGGGCTGATTTGTGAAATCCAGCCAGGTAAGAAGCAACGAATGATGTCTAGCTTTCAGATTCTTGATCTGCCTCATGGTAAAGAAATGACTCATGCTGTCGTTAGTTTTTTTATGATAATTATTCCAGAAAAAAATGTTATCCAAAAATAGCGAGGAGCCTAAATCTGATGTGTATATCTTTTTAATCTATTTGATATGTAACGCTTAACATAATTTTCATGTGGGTCTTCATCAGTAAAGGATAGAAGCTCTTTTGCTTTAATAAATGGTGCACGATAAATTATACGCATTGATACTCTAAATTGGCGAGTTAGTGCTTCCTTTTGTGTTTGGGGAAGAATGGGATAGAAGAGAAATAACCAGGCAAAATGAGGAAAGGTATAAGCGAAAAAACACTTTCTTACGTTAGTACTATTTTGGACAGTAATTTGCCATGTTTCAATCATTTCAACTGACACAGTGATTTATTAATGTTCTCTAGACATCTGTTTACTATATGCTTTATCAACAGTTTACTAGTCCATGTAAGTCCAAGGTATTTAAAGGAGTTGACTATCTCGATCTTTTGATTTAACATATAAATATAAACAGGGGGATTTTAATTTGGAAATGGACAATCTGTGCTGTTGCTTTACTTACATTAATTGCTTGTTTTCAACAGTGAGAATAGTTTGCTATTTGGTCGCATATTTTACTACCTTCAATTTCGAAGTACTTAACTAGAGATGTAAATGATTTTTAGAGTGAAGCTCTAATTATGACGCGTAAGTCATCTGCAAATACATGTCCTGAGTATGCTCTTAAACAATTTATTAAGTCACTATGATACACTATGAAGATGTAGGGAAATGCAATAATATCTATTGGGTTGTAACATAAGTTCTGCGTTTTTTTTTGTTTTTTAGGCTAATTTGAGGCTTCATTTCTCTTTCCAGTCACGAGATATGAAGCCTCACATTAGCCTAAAAAAACAAAAACAAACCCGCAGAACTTATGTTACAACCAAATAAACTCTTTTAGATTTAATTGCAGATTTTATGTTAAATGCTCATTAATTATGAAGACAGAAAATATCTTTAATGTTTCGTATTGAATTTACAAGGTCATGAGAAGAGCATGAGATATTGCTTGCATGTTTCGTAGTACAAATGTTTTATAAACATCAGGTACTAGTAGGAAACAATGCTAAATTTAGCGATACATGAAGAGAATTGGATTTGTGTCGCGTGTACTGGAAGAAAGCGTTCGTAAAAAGTATTTGACACATCGCTACAATTAGCAAAAGAAATGACGAAAGAGTCGAAGAAATTTTCGAAAGAAACGTTGGAAAAATAATGGACAAAGTATCATATTAATTACATCTAATCATAGAACACAACAAAGACAATGTTCATACACATTGAGTGTTATTATAATTTACGCTTTTAAAAAACATTATCTGGCATGTATTTCAATCTTGTTCATATATTTCAGCATCAGTTTTAACAAAAGAACCGGAACTTTTGAAGAATAAAGATCTTGATTAGACATATTGTGATAAAAATTTCAGTGTTCTACATAAAGAAAAAGTATGTAAAACATCATTGGCAATTTGTCATTAGTTATTATGAGACATCCTTTATCTATGTCCTACATTCCTCCTATGTCGCGTTCCTTCTTCTTGTTCTATGATCTCTGTTGTAACCATCCATTTACTATTCTTGAATAATAATAAGATTTCTGTCATTCAGACTATATGTAGCACGATGTTATCGAACGTCTCGTACGGATATCTATATCATAACTACCGTAATCAAATTTTGAAGAAAAAACAAGATTAAACTCTATCCGCAAAATGACAAATATCAAAATCACTCTTGGAGCCCAATAAGTGTATGATTAGATATTTACAAGCGAATGCTAGCAAAGACATAAACTACTTAGGGCATACCAAAAGTAATGACGCCGATATTATAATAATTTACATAAGGGTAAAGGAAACTTTCTTGCTATACAGTATGATAGAAAAACAAATGCTCTATTTTTCTATGCTGTTTAATCATACTTCAACTAATATCATAAGAATAAGATTTCGATAAGAACTGTTTTTTTTGCGTACAACTTCACTAATATGTAAGGCAAACTGAATGACCACACTTTGCATTTCAGTTTTCAACTAATTAATAGGTTATATTAAAAAAAAATATACCACAAGATGCAGCGTGAAAAGCACTACAATATACAAATTAAAGCTTACTTTAATTGTATATTTCTTGCTGTCAAAAAAAGCAAATTCTGTGCGACCAATTTTCACTGCTCCAAAAAAAATTGTTTTTCTAGATGATGAGAAATTTCTTTTTTCTTATTTCATGTATAAAATAAGCTGTTCTTAATAAATTGTAGAGCTTTTCACGCTGCATCTTGTGGTATATTTTATTTTTTTTAATATAACCTAGTAAGTGGTTGAAAAGTGAAATACAAAAAATGCAAAGCGTCGCCATTTGATCTGCCTTACATATCAGTAAACTTGTACACAAAAACAGTTCTTATCGAAATTTTATTCTTATGATGTTAGTTGAAGAATGATCAAATAGCATAGAAAAATAGAGCATTCTTTTTTCTATCAGACTGCAGAGAGAAAATTTCCTCTACCCTTATTACAAACTACTGCAGTGTCGGCGTCATTAATTTTGGTATGCCCTAACCACCTCAATAAACTGCTTATATTCAATCACACACACTGATGGAGATGAGTTGATAATACCACTGTCCTTAGTCAACTTTATGGTCATAATTCTAATTGGTGCAAAGCAACTTTTTCTCTAGATCTAGACATTTATCTATGAACCAACAATATTACAAGCATTTTATAGTGGGTGTGGATGTAAGTCGTCTCTTCAATCATACACCCACACCTATATCCTTTTGTTCCTCCTCAATAAATCACTTTTCGAGCCGAGCAAACGTGTCTGTTTTATATTAACTGTTTTCACTCGGTCTTTGTAGAGTGCTGTTTTAAATCCGAAGAACAAATTTGATTCTTTATTATCAACGACACGTCACACAATCTTCTGTACAGAACACAATTGTTAATCCCGTAGATAAGCAATAGTCACGTATTTGATCAACTCAAGATTTTTCTTCGTTAATCCAATTTGAAGAAAAGGATTGTATTGTTGTGATTGACATCTCTGATAAAAGAAAAAGATTATTTTTGTTCTAGTGAGCTTATAGGTATTTGCGCTGCCTAGAATAGGAGAATATAAGGCAACATCATGCATTTCGTTGGCGTAATGACAATTATTTTTGTAAGTAATCTGCTTTCTTAGAGTGTCATTGATCATCAATTTTTGACAAAATCAAGTCGGTTCGATGAGAAAAAATGTTGACCATATGTAGTTAGAATTGTACAGGAAAGAAGGAAGTTGGAAATTCACGAAGAAAATTGCTAAAGATGATGTGACCATTTGTAGTACTTGAAAGTGGTGGCGAATGGAACTCGTAGAATTTTCATGAATGCATGAGCTCAAGTTTGACAGCAGATCATTATTCTGTCGACTGAAGCAATGATCATACGAAATAAAATGGGTTTGCTTGCTAGCTTGTTTGCACGTGTCAGATCATGTGTTCACATATACTGGTGTAATTTATAAAGTTTGACCAAAGGTAATTGGGATCGAGGAATCCAAATTGGTAATCAGTTTTTCAAAATTTTGAGTTTGATTGTTTTCATCGAGAACAGACTTTTATATGTAAATAATGATTCTCCCTCAGCAGAAAGGAAAGCCATACAGAAACATTTAAACAAGTTCGTATGTGTGTCTGTCTGCAGTCAGGTATACAGTCATGTGCTTCCATAAACTTCTGAAATACTGGATAAATTATCTAAGATGACTATTGTACTTTGAGTCGTATTGTCGGACAATCAGGCTTTCCCCATTTGTACTCTCATCTAGTCACGTGTTTGGCTGCTCGAATTTCAATCAAACAGAGATTTCTGCTATCAGGTTATCATTCAGGAAGATATCTAGTTGTTTGCGACGTCCTCGTTTTGTGACCCATATTTTAATCTATAAGCTATTTCGCGTATATGCGGTTTGTGCGTTCGGTTTCTTTCATTAGGCAAGATTTTCAGCCAACGACATATTTTTTCAAATATCAATTTAATCTAATCAGAGTTTTCATGTGTTGCACTGAGCCAGACAGGTAAGCTGACTTTACAACTCTCGTCAGTCTTCGTTTTTCTTTGTTGAGGCTGAGCAATCAGTTGCTTGTGCACACTTATATTTCATTAGCGTCGACACAGAGTATTGTATCTATAGATATTTCAGAATAGCTTTAGTATTTTTGATTTTCAATCAAGAATACTGTCACTGATAAACCAATAGTTGTGTGGAAGAGAGAAAAGTGTTATTTGAGCAGAGTGAAATAAAAAAGGGTGATTTTTACCGAAAATAGACTCAAACACAGAGGCGGCTAACCGTGAAAGGCGCCGACGAACGACTAGCCGTTGATCTGATAGGTTTCAGCAAAAAAAGCTTCAGATAATTGGGATCCATAGAAAAATTCTCTAAAGACTGAGTCCGGTCGGCTGAAGCATTGTCCGAAAGTGGCACAAAGCTGAAAAATTATTTTTCCCCATCAAGTCTGTGAAACAGTTTTATCTGCAGAGATAAAACATCTCTTAGCGAATTTGTAACAAATTAGTGTGCTTTTAGATAAAAAAAGTCACATTTTTCGTGATTGAAACGTAAAGGATGATTATTTCGAAAACCAGATTGAGAACAACCTTCATAGACAAATAGTATGAACTTGATTGTATGCTTAATTTAAAAGCAAACGTTTGACTAAAGAAAGAGTTAGCAATGCTTTGAATTTTCATGCTTTTCTTAAAATATAAACATTGAGTTTCTGCGCTATGGTTGAATTCTGTGTCAGAGCTACAACAGTAGAGAAAACAACTATTTACCTCGAATGAAAATCTCAAATTATACAAGATCACAGCACTGCTATCAACTATTTGAATACTTATCTTTCATCCAGTAAGCGTAGTTCGAATAAATACTTAATGTCATCAGCATGCTATTGAACAATGACTAAAGATTGATCGATTGAGGTTCATACTTTTTTATACTAATTGAAAAAGGAGAAAAGTCTTAATTTCTTGTGAAAAAATGGGCTAAAGACATATTCTCAAAGAAGTACCAAAAATCGTCGAACTGAGTCGTGAGGAGATCGGACTGCTGGTTTAATTCAAGCGTAATTGTACGAAAGCCACAATTTTGCCAGATAACCCCGTGACCTTTTCCAGGATGATGGATGATTTTAAAGCTTTTGAGTTGCAAAGAAATATACTATATTTAAGGGTGTTACTAATAGCAGTAGTGTACCTCATTTGTATACATGCAAGTGGAATTGGAATATTTCAATGTGAATTATCTTTCATGAAATTTCGCTGGGAGGTCAGTTCAGATTTGAGTTTTGGGCAAGGAAGAAAAAGCGCGACTTACTGTACTTCAGCGTACTCCCTGCACTCCTGGGCTGTAGCGAAGGTTTGCCTGCAAACTTTTGTGTTATTTCAATACCTCTGGTGGTCAGCGTTCCGGTATAGTAATTGGAGTCCAGTCTGCATAGGCCGGTCAGACGTCAGAGCCCAAACACTTCATTGTACTCCCAAATTTGAGTAAAGGTGAAGTACAATGAAGTATTTGAACTCTGACGTCTGACCGGCCTATGCAGACTGGACTCCGATTACTATGCCGGAACGCTGAGTACCAGAGGTATTAAAATAACATAAAAAGTTTGCAGACAAACCTTCGCTACAGCCCAGAAGTACAGAGAGTACGCTGAAGTACAGTAAGATGCGCTCCCCCCTCCCCTCTCGATTGGCTGTGGGACATCTGTTGTGTTTCCTTCCGTTGTGTGGAACTCTAATCCAAAACTACTTTAGCGAGTTTGATTTTGCTTTTCTCTATCAACTGATTTGAAATTAATAACTTTAAAGTTTTACACCCTTCTATTCTATATGAAAAACGATTGTGAGAATGAATACCTTGCATCTTCGAACGCTATTTTGATAAGAATCCCGAAAGCTGTGTTGAAAGAGAGCGGATTATTTTCATCGAGCTTTTACGAGATAGCTTTTGATATACGGTACTGTGAGTTTTATACGAGAAGCTGTGAGAATCAGTGTTGCATACCTGTGAGTCCCATTCCGACTACACCACCTAAACAGTGGACTCGATTACTTTAAATTTAGTAGTCTTCTTATTATATTCACTATGGGCAGTTGATAGTCAACATGATTATAAAAAATGCATTTTTATGCGTTTCTTCGGTACTACTGGAATGTCCTGAACAAGAAAATGAAGCAGTCGTAAGTGACTGCATGAAGGGACTCCGACGACCGACTGCTAGCTCTCTCTTATTAAGATTTGGCCTGTTTATAAAATGGTCGTCTCTGGCAATATTATAATCAGTTTTTTGGTATGACCGTGTGTGTTCAGGGACAGTTCTCAAAACAGAAGCCAGAAAATGATGAGAGATTATGAATAGATGGAACTCAGTTGAGGGTCAATCGAGTCGTAGTGACAAACGCTAATGGTTGATTAGGTGCCGTTGTCAAGCTCAAATTCAGGTTTTCCTTTGGGTTTTCGAAGAGCTGTTGATCAAAGATTGGCCAATGCAAAAAATTCGAAGTAATCACAAAAGAGACTGAATGTTGAAAATATTCTGTACTCTAATGATTTCGACTATTTCTTAGTGACACGATGATCGAGACAAGTCCAATAGGTTCTGCGAAGAGATTGAAAGAATCGAAGTATGTATTGAAACAGTTGATATTAGTTTGATAATTCAAATAATCTCAAGAGCATATCAATCACTACGTTGAAAGAAAAAAAGAGTTCTGAAAAAACTATAAATCGAAAGGATAAAGCTGTATTTTGTTCCCTTGCTTGTATACTTGAACATATATATTAAACACAAGCCTCTGAGTTTTGAAAATTAAAACGGCTGATTTAGTTCATGTAGGAAAAACGACTAAAAAATTCTGTCTAGTATTTGTATTTGCTAGAAAAAAATATTCATTTATAAACACCATAGAGAGACATGCCGATGAATCGAATGAATTCTTTCCATACATGTTGCGAGAATTTCAATTTCAGATTTCAAAAAAAATATAGTATGCCTTTTTCTGATCCTTCACCTGTCGTCGTTGTCATGGCAAAGAAATCTATCATAGCACAAGAAGACATAGAAGAGCCAGACATCCGTCGTGAACATGAAATGGGCTATGAACAAGAGCTCTATCGTGGCTTTTCACCATTCATGTCATTTGCCTTCTGTTTCACTGCTGTCAACGTACTCACATCCATTTCAATCAGTTTCACCTATGCATTAAACACTGGTGGATCGGCTATGGTCGTGTGGTCTTGGCTTATTGGATCTAGTTTTACAATTCTTGTGGGTCTGTCATTGGCTGAAATTTGCTCTGTATATCCAAGCGCTGGTTCTGTCTATTATTGGTGCCTAATAAAGAATTGTTAGCAAATTTAAAAAAAAATAAACTATATTTCTACTCTAGGGCTGGTCAACTGGTACCTTCTCAGCATGCTCCATTAGCTTCATTTATTTGTGGATGGTTTAATTTCATTGGTAATGCAGCAGGTAAGGAAGAAGAACAATTTTTTGAACAGCTTTTGTTTTTGGCGTATTTAAGCTAATGCTGCATTCTCATCCGGTTTCGCTACCATTGTTAATGCTGCTCTTGTTCTCAATGGTAAAGAGTCGCTGAGTATAGGAGCGCAAGTAGGAATTAGCATAGGCATTACCTTTGTATGGGCCATTCAAAACATATTCCGAATCGATCAACAAGGATGGCTCAATAATATTGCTGCTATCTTTCAAATAACTTCTACAATTACTACTATTGCTGTTCTCTTGGTTATGGCACCTGAAAGAGCTTCTGCTCATGATGTTTTTATATCCACATACAATGGTACTGGATTTCCCTTTTCATACCTATGTTTTATTAGTATCCTTTCAACACTGTACTCATTGTCCGGTTACGACGGTAATATTTATTGGATTGAAATTATTATTATTTTCGTATCACTTCTAAATTTTATAGCCGGTGCTCATTTAGCTGAGGAGACTCAACACGCTGGTCGTGCAGGTAAGTAAATATCTGATATACTGATTGGATACATCTATATAAACAGTACCAAAAACTTGAAGTCGCTTTTTGTTTTGAACGGATGAGAAATGCTTCTTGTGATCTTGGGTAAAACTTGAAATTCGATGCTTTTTTATAGCTCCCAAAGGGATCATAGGCACTTGTATAATCGGTGCTATTGTCGGCGCTGCTTACTTACTCGCTCTGCTATTTGCAATTCCGGACACGGCATCGTTTGTGGAAAATAACAGTGGTAACGATTCTCCGCTCAATTTGGCAGTCGCAACCTACCGATTGGCTGTACCTCATCAAGGCGCTCTTGCACTAACAATTCTTCTTGTATTTAATGTGTACTTTGGCGGCATGTCATCTATTACAGTGACCAGTCGGATTGGGTATTGTGTGACATTTGCATTTTTATGAAACGCAGTTAGGAATGATTGTTGAAGTAGATAATGAGAAAGTTGTTGAGTCACTCCATGCAGACTGTGACAGACATATAGAGTCAGGAGAGCTTCCGAGCATCATTATGATCGGCGTGGTTTAGGACTGGGCTTAACGAATAGAACAAATTCATTATGTTTCAAATTTTAATCCCGAAAGGATAACGTTGAAAGTTTTTCTTCCTAAATTGATGACTTTTCTTGTTTTAGTTTTGCTATGGCTCGTGATGGTGTATTTCCATTTTCGTCTTCTCTTCGTTGGATTTTTCCGCTGACGAAAGCACCATTGGCTATTGTAGCTTTTGTCGTGATTATTGATTGTCTTCTTGTTTTACTCCAATTAGTGTCAACCACTGCGTTTGCTGCTATTATCTCAGTTACGACACTGGGTTTTCAAATCTCTTATAGCATGCCTATTTTCTTTCGATGTACAGTTGCT
Organism: Rotaria sp. Silwood2; assembly: GCA_905329745.1. Classification (NCBI taxonomy): domain Eukaryota; kingdom Metazoa; phylum Rotifera; class Eurotatoria; order Philodinida; family Philodinidae; genus Rotaria; species Rotaria sp. Silwood2. The sequence goes on along the minus strand of CAJNSZ010000133.1, from coordinate 57,263 downwards.
CGAAAGAGTTTTACCGTTGGTGAAGTCAATTTAGGTCGATTCGGCCTGCCCATTGCTATTGTTTCAGTTGTTTGGCTTCTAATCACTTCAATACTCATGTTCTTTCCTGCAAATTATCCCGTAACAAGCGATAATATGAACTATGCCATTGTGATCGTTGGTGGCTTAGCATTGATAGCTACAACCTATTGGGTTGCTTCTGCTCGTCATTGGTTTAGAGGTCCCAAACGAAATCATATCAATTCAAGTTCATGGCCATCGATTTCTGTTGCTAAAGTTGACAGTAAGAAAGCAATGTCATCATATAATGTTATTTTAACTCAATTATAAGCCGTGTTTATGATACATTTAGTTCAAAGAGCAGAACAATAGTCACAAGAATCCATTCAATGAGATGGCCAGTTGAACTGACATGTGAGTATATAATAGCTGTTCTCTATGTAATAAAACTAACAGTATTCGCTGCTTTCAAAGGAATGTTTCATACATACAATAGTAGCATGTTCTATTCAAAATATTGTTGCAATTTGTGACAAAAAAGTTTTAATTATTATTCACACAGCTTAGATCAGACTCGAATATTCTTTCGTGTTCCATGATACATTTTTGTTGACTTGATTGCGTTTCACTATCTATATAGAAAAACTGTTTTATTGTACACGAGTCCGTTCATTGAAAGGAGTAACAATGAGCATTTTAATGACCAAAATTTTATTATGCACTATTCCATAGCACTACCTCTCGTAGATTGATTGAGATAGGAAGTATATCTTCACAAAGAAGGTATTCGCCACTGTTGAACATATTGATCGAAAACAATCTTATAAATTTTTGTTGTTGTTATTCTGTAATTTGACAAGCTATGATTGTTGTCTCTAGTGCCAAAAGCTCATCATACACGATCGAGACTCAAGTAACTAGTTGCCAGACAGTGCGCTGGGTGGACCCATATTATGACTCTGGCTCGACTTCATTTAGTCTTATAGTTCTGAAGTATTTTAGCATAGACTCAAAATCATATGAGAACTTCTTAGCAAAATTTTCAAGAAAATTGATTAACACTATTCTGAGTTATACACATAAAACAGAAAACTGGACTTTATCAATTCGAAGATGTTTTTCAATATCAAGATCACATGTTAGCCTTTACCAAATAAATTTTACTGAAGATAACTGCCTCAATGGATTTTCGAATGAAGTATTCGATGTTTAATTGATGGACATACATAGTTGTGAAGTTAGTTTGAGTTTTACATGTTTCTAAACTCATGATGGGCACTGTATGTAGCAAGAAAGATGACACCCTCTGTTAGTCCAGGTAATAACAGACATGCCAACATACTATTTTATATTTTTGAGCCTCAGAATCTTGAATTTCTAATGAGCTTTCGCATTTTCTAGGGCTTTCACATTAACGGGTCCAGATAATTCTAATTTTTGCCTTTGCAATGTAGCTGTTGATCCCTGGCACAGGCCGTAACGAAAATGCCGAAAACACTTCTACAACATCATCGACACTGGCCAACAGGTTGACATGCTACTTTGAATTTTTTGCCTTTTTAAACCCGGTCATTTCAGATTTTCACACGATTTTTCAATTTTCTAGACGGAATATCGAAGATCTAGAAACAATAATTAATACATTTTGTTTCTCTTTGTCTGAAAACGCTATCTATCTTATCTTACATATTTCTTAGACTGAAAGACTAGCGTCTGGAACTGATAAATTGATTCCATAATGTCTGTGTGTGTGTTTATTTTCGCTGTCATTGATTTCGTAGTGTCAATTTTTTTATAAAAAATTATTGCTAAGAAGTGTTGAACTGCGTAACGGAAAATTTAGACATCTTATTCGCACAGAGCGTGATAGAGAAGTCGGCATATTACTGTAAACTTTTTGTAGCATAGCATTATAGTTTCTTGAACTGTGTAATCACAAAAATGTTTTGGAACCTAGCTCTTTAAGACTCCAGGTTGCGATATTGCAGATTTTACCACCATTAGGTGTTTGATTCTTAAGGCACGGCTATAAGGATATTTGCACTACACTGTAGTAGCGTATCCAGGAAATCATGGATGGGAGAGTAGAGCCCACCGTCCTAAAAATCTCTTGTCACTTCAATTTAAAGTTTTTCTTCAGTATAAATCAAGTTTCTTAATTGGTCTAGTTCATAGTGAGTAACACAAACCTATATATCGGTTCTCTTATTAAATGAAATTAAATTGACAAAATAAAAAAAAGAAAATAAAAACGAATCATTTTAACTGCATTCGATTATTCTTATGCTAAATTGAGAAAGCATCAATTATCTTTTCATAATCAAGAATAATATTTCTCTCGATGGCTAATAATGACAAAGCGCTCAGTCTAATATCGGACATACTATTATGTGCAGTCGTTTTGATAAGTTTCTTTTTTTGGTGAAAGTAGTAGATGCTCCTTTTGCATTCTAGTATAGTTTGTATCACAACGAGATGCATATGGATAAGCCCTTAGCGATCCCTCTCTCCTCGCTCATATTGGACAACCAGGCAACAAAATCGACTTTCGAGATTTGAGCCTATAGCATAGCTAGCACTGCAGCTACAATAGTGCTGCATTTAAGAGTATCCTGGACGCTGCTTTATAGTGAGTGTCTGTTAAGCAGCAGATATCAAAAAAATACATAAAATAGGTGAATATCATTAATAGGATCATACAAGTAAAATGTATGCTTTAAATTGAGGACCTAATTATATTCATTAGTTATTATATAGTTATACAGTGTTATGTATTTACTATATATTACAGACCATTTGGATTTCATGAAGTTCTTTAGACTATAATAAAATCAAAAAATTACACTCAGAATAGTAAAAAAATTAACACTGGTTAATAATGCAGTTATTTGTCCAGATTTTTCCGAAACTTTAATCCAAGTTTTAATTTGTTATTTAATAGAGCATGTCATCATCTATCTTCAGTGGATGCGCAAAGATCCGCATTTAAAGCCTTCTTGAGATATAGTGCCTCAAATGTAACCTTCTATCAGAATGTTTATTTACATTTTTTATACAGTGATCACTCATGTTCTAGTTCATGAAATTTCGAATAGGTAAATAAAAAGCGTACGTATACTAACTTTAGGTTTTAGATTAGTTATTTTATTTTAAAATAGGTTCTTTGACTCTTCCTTAGAAATTAAATAGATGGGAAAAAACATGCATTTGTTCCCTTGTAAGACGCACACTTTCAAATAAAAATCTTTCTTCTCTAACTTTTTACGACATCAAACTTTGTATTAAATTTATCATTGAGTAGAGATATTATATGAAAGCTTTATTTCATTGTGGTGTACAGATCACACTAAGAAAACTCTCATGTCATATTTTTACTCAGTAATAAATTTGATGTAAAGTGGGAGAGTATAAGAAGACAAAAGGGAAAAAGACTTGTTCGAGGGTGTCAAAGTGATTTGTTTCATACTTTTATAATTTTCCCGTTCGTAAAATGACACTGAATTTCACGACCTATCGAAATTTCGTTCAAAACAAGTAATGTTAGTGGAATTTAGTAATTTTTGTAGTAAGAGCTAACAAAGATTGCAATACATACTGTGAATATCGAGAAATTTAGGCTTTAAACAGAACTTAAGAAAATATGAAATATTTGGAAACTCATTTTAATACGTTCCAGGACATATTACAGAATAATTTCGAACTTCGCATAACATTTATAAAAATTTTCTACAACATACCAGAGACATTGCTGAAACTCGCGAAATACTATAAACCGACCTAAAGTATTTCTGTCATTTCGTTTTCTTATGACAAACTTCATAGCATCAGTGGGCTGGGCTCATTTACACACCACAAGTAGACTTGCATCAAACCTAAACATTTGAATGTGGTAAATTTCCTTCAATATTTGTTGACTTGAGTTTGAGCACTTTTTTCAACCTAATCTGTATATTTTCACAATATTATCTGATGCGTAGGTAAAAAATTAAAAAAAGAAACGATGTCTTCTATGTAAGTATTCACCTAGCTAAAACTATCTATTGAACTTAAGTGGTTTTTGTGACTAACGTTGACCAATCAGATCATAAACAGCCGGTATTATCAAAACAAATGCAACTGTGAATCAATTCTTGTTAGAGATTATATAATTTTCTAAAAATTTTAGATTACGAAGTGTGTTTTAACTTGTCTCTCTTATATACAAAACTCTAGTTTTTATGAGTTGTATGCATCACCTGCTTACCAACCTTTCATAATTTGCTAGCAAAAAAGCTTTCCAAATAATAAACTGCTGAGGCACAATTTTTTCCTAAAGATCTTTGACATATACGTATTTGTATGCTCCACTCTAACCAAACAGTGAACTTTCTTTTAAAAAACTTAAGATTTACATTTAGATAATTCGCCCATGAAGATTAATATCAAATGAAAACTAGAAAATGACGTCTAATTTGAAGCCTTATTATTTTTTGTCTGCAAGGATTCAAAAATTCAGGATAATTTATTGATGATAACCTGCTTCAGACCCAAGGAGAGTAACTAATTCACAAAAGTTTTATATAATACATATTTAATAACTGTACCGAGTATATGAAAAATAAATTGTTGTCTCATTTTTGCTAAAAAACCATTATCATAGAACAACTAGTTTTTATTGTGTTCTTCGCAATTTTCAAAATCCGAAAACTTCATTTTCCAGGAATTTGTTGAGTAAGGGTGTTGGGTAACTGAAGATAATCAGTATGAATTATTAGTTATATATACACAAGATACTAAGTTAATAACTGCACTCATTAAAAGAATTACAGTTGGTCCTCTTTTTCTGTTCACTTTGCCTATCACTCTACTCCGCAGTGGACAGTGAGCAAAGACTAGGAAAAAAAAGAAGTTTTCCAGCATTTTTGATAAAACGTTTTGGAGCAAAGGGTAAACATGCGTTTTGTGGCGCGTTTAATGAGCTTTTATATGAGATACTAATAAGCTTTTTTACACGTCATACAACCGAGAAAATTAGAATGTAAGCAAACAAATTTGTCCAGCGGTCGTCCACTGTGCCCTCCCCTCCCGCCCCCGAAGATCTGCGACCAATGATCATTTCTATATACACTGCAAATTCTAAAAAAATGACACCATAAAAAACGTAGACTGCAACAAATTCGAAACCTTTTAAGGTTTTTCACGGACCTAAAACACCTTCAAAAAGACTTGTTAAAGGTCTGAAATACTTTTTCAAGGCTTTGTCGATTTCCTGCGAAACTCTTCTTGTTCCGTATGGCCCTTTTTTTTAGTGAAGTGTATCATCAACTTATCGTTTAGAAAAAAAATTACACCTAGTAAACAAATTCTGAAATACTTCTATTTTGGTTATTTAGTAATGGGATAGGCGATACTGACTTGAATAATTTGACTCAAATTCAATTACTACATTTCTCACTTCACCATAAAATTTGTTGGCTTTTTAGCTACAGTATTGCCTATCAAATTTCGAAAATTTGACTTATTTTCGAAAGTATTTAGACTTCTACTTGCCCTACACAGTGTGTACTATCACCCACCAGAGGCCAAAAAGGAGCCGTACCTAAGTCGAACTGAGCTGACGCAAGCTAATGTTCGAAACCCAGAGAACATACACAAACTCATAAGAAAAATGATCGATTTGAGGTATCACGATTTTTGTAAAAATGTAATGCTCTGTACAATGATCAAATAGCATTTGATCGATTGTTTCATATCCGAGACTGAGAGTGAATCGAGTCAGAGCCGATTTTTTTTTAAACTCACTCGAACTGAACAGAATCCGATTTCGTTTTAAGAAAACAAATACGAACTGAACTGAACTTGAAGCAGTAAAATTCAGCTTGATTCGACCTCTACTACCAATACACCGTCTACAATTTTTGTATTATGCATTACTCTAAACTTATAATAGATGCAAGTAATTGCTGATTATGATTCATATACCACCATTTTATTTCGAATAGGAATATTTTTTTTCAGCTAAAATTCTATTAGAGTTGATAGGCGCACCAATTCTCCCCAATTGAATTTCTAGAGCTATGCAATGTGCTAGAAAAACGATAATAATTTCATGATAATTATTAAAATTTCCTTCTTGCCGATGGGAGGGCAAACATTTTCGGTGAGATTGCGGCAACCTCCCTAGCCACCCCTAGATAAGCCATTACACTACCGTATAACAGATATTAGAACAATGCTGTCATCATTATTTAGTATAGTATTATGAATTTTCCGACTTCGAAACTCTAGATTTTGTATGAGATGGCTGCTAGTCAGCCTTGAAGTGAATAGCGAGAAACTTAGATCAGGCGGTGGCGCCCTGCTCTTCACAGTTTGTGACAGACTGATTCAGATTCTACTCCACATGTTCTTTGAACCGGCAAAAAATCGATGGTTAACCTTAGTAACTGGCGATTACGTTTGGTTAACCGACAGTAAACACGGTCAATCGACGGTAAACCATAGTCGACTCACATTTCTTTATCACTGCTCCTCACTGCGCTCTCTCTCTCGCTCTCACACCCCAAAAGTACAATGCTTCCAATTTATCTTGTAAACATATACATAACTTTATTTTCGATACATTATTTTGTCATTTTGGATAAGTTGTTTACCCAAACCTAAATAAAAACATAATAATTATATTTTTCTTTGATACTGACGTTTCTATTAGCTGTTGAATCAAACCTAAATAAAAAAATAAATAATTTTAACTGTTTCAGTATCAATTATGACGGCCAATCATAGGATTTGAATTATTAGCTTTTGTTGCATATCTGAAACAGACACATTGAAAATTCAAGCTGCCACTGGATATGAATGGCTTATACAGGATCTCAAAAAGGTATCCGAACCGTAAGTTCATCCCCACTCTTCCTCCTAATCGATCTTGGGTCAAATAAATGTAAATCGTATGAAATTTTAAGGATATATTGGGGCTGTAGCGGAGAAGCTACGATACAATGTTCAGTTCTATACTATGACTTTTGAGGAAGATGCGCACGAAACAAGAGTCAACAATAACTCATTTCGTAACCCAAAATTCTCTCTGGGCCTTCATTCTATTTATTTAATTATTCGTTTGTTTGAAAGAACATATCAAGATGCAGGGTACGACAAACTCCTTTTGTTTTTAAATTCTTATTTTTTAAACGAAGAAAATGATGACAAGCTCAATAACTCAAGAAACTCTTTTAATGTCATAGTATAGGGCTGACAATTTTATCATAGCTTCTCTAGTATAGCTCCAACATATTCTGAAAGTTTCATGTGACTTGCATGCAGTTGATCCGAGATCAATTATGAGAAAGAGTGGGGATGAACTTAATGTGCAGATACTGTTTTTAGACCTTGTACCTAACCGGAAAAGCTAAATCAAAGTGCAATTTTCTCAAAAGTTTGAAAGCTACTTCTAACACCTCGATCAGACGGAATGGGAGTGCAATAAAAAGTCTCAATAAAATATAGACTACTTGATGTGTGTGCCGAGTGCATCTCATCACGTGCATCTGTTGGCGAAAATAGGATCCAAGATGAATAGGCATATCAATAACCTAGCCAAATAATGAAAAAATAGTATGAGCCTCTAGTTCACGCACTTTATATTATATCTGTTAACTACAAAAGTGGTGTGAATATCGAAAGTAAATGTCTGTGAAGTCTTTTTATGGTAACTGATATACTTTCGGCATTATAAATACATTTGTATTTAATTGTTTTTATAAATTATAATTACTGAAAGTAACTGAACGAAATCATTGGTTAACCGCGGTTGATCGTCGATTAATCCCGGTTAACTAACGCTTTTGATTATAACCATCAGTTACTGGTGGTTTTCATAAAAAAAGAAAGACGGTATGATTTCCGGCTTATGCACGAGGCTTTTTCTCGATTTGGGACCATGGCATTGTTTATTTTAGGAACATTCATTTTCGGATTACGAAAGCACGGTTTTTTAGTGTTTAGGACCATGGAGTTATAGATTTTTGAAACATGCTAATCAGGTGTATCAGCTGAATCGCTTACTGGGTGCACCATAGACACGTGATATAAGAGAAAAGACCGATATTTTTATCATTACAGACCATGACAAATATATTGATCCGTTTGTTTGTTTTATCATCGCGGACAGTATGATCGGTATAATCGAGGTGCTACTGTACAAATAGAACGGGTCTATGGTGTTTTACATGTTAACCTCACAGAAATTATGCCGAGTGATATGTTTGAAATTATTACACTCTCATCAATGTCCTGATACACTTTCCTTTGACCTTGTTCTGTCTTCAATAGAGAAATATGTAGTGAATCGGAAACTGATAAACGCTACCTTTTTGTCTGCAAAAAATTATTTGAGAACACTATCTACGAGATCTTACATATTTTTATTCTTATTTTTAGAACTTCTCAATACTTATTTTGGTAGATTTATGGACTTCGAATTTGTGAACTCTTAACTTCAAGATTATTTTTGTTTGTTGTTTCATTTGCGTGCATTGATTGTTTTATTTTTATGATTTCTATTTTCTTTATTCTTTGAGTTTAAATTGCGAGTTTTACGTGACCTTTTCGCCTGGTTCCAGATTTTGTTGTTTTCACATTTTTGGAGATTTGTACGATTTTTTACAATTTTTTATTGCTTCTTTGCACTTTCGAATGTTTTAATCTGATAAATTTGTCCAGAAAACAGAAACTTCATTGACTGTTAGTCTGCCAAGACGCAAATGTTAATAGTTTAAGAATGAAGATTTCATATAAAAAACTGTGAGATCTCAAAGTTGCGCGGAGTGGAATGTGGATGGGTATGGGTCTTCTCTTCATCAACATTGACATCCATATTCCACACCCATACTCGCACGCGGCTTATTGCACAAGATTTAGCAAAGAGTGAATGCCAACAAAAGATAAAACAATAGGAGCATACATATGCATATCATAACAAAATACCTGATGTTAAATTACAAAAACTACTGTACAATATAGATATAAATATTGAGAGAATCCAGTCAGTAAAGTGTTATTCTATGTGATGAACATTCACAATGTATGCGGATTTTGAATGATTGAACACCCTCTGCATGAAAAATAGGCTCAATAAACTAACTTATTTATGTCTCCCTCTTTATCTGATCTTAACTGAAAACGTGAATCATATGTTCATTTCTACCAAGTTTCTTATTCTTTCCTTCTTTGCAAAGCACATAATAACAATAGTCCCTCGAACATCGCAAACCGAGAGCGAAATATTACGCTTTACACTTTCTTTATCACTCGCCTCGAAATGTCGCCATCCGGCTTTCTCAACTTCGATCAGTCAATACTGTATTTAAGAAAATCATTCAAATCCCATTAATATACAATGTTAGAGCATAGTATCTGTCGATAACTTTCTAGTCGGACTTTGAAAATATTTTAAAAGCAGTATATTGTCATGTACATTTTTTTACCGTTTTGTAGCTCTCGGTGAATTTTATCTACGCTGGAAAAAAGATCATTCTTCGATGAAATTGATTTGTGATCACACGTACCATATCATTGCTTTTACAAAAGAAATTTGCTGTTGCAAGGTTAATGAGTCTGCTGACTGATAACACTATGAGGAATCCATGGAAATGATTCAGTGGATTGAAGATACTTTACTGTTGAACAAAGACTCATGAATTCCATGAGAAAATGTATTACCAAAACAATTTTCAAATAGAATCGACTTATGGATCAGCTATTGCCTGTGGTTTCGACAATTTTTTTCCGCGGTGTTTTCTTTTGACATGATTACATATGCACATTCATTTGTGGAATAGCAAATTTTGTCTTACACTCAACGTAAGTATACAGCTTATGATGAATGGTAGTCGTATATTGGAATTAATTATGTAGCATCGTCGTACAATGTAATTAATTGCTTGGCATGCTCATTGGTCCGGTTTGAAAAGCAAGTCAAAGGACATAGTGTATGATTGTATGTATATAGCATGGCTGTACATTAAGAAGAATAACATGAATGTCATTATATAATAATGCAAACTATATTTAGTAATCGACTGTTTCATGCAGAATAACGCAATAAAATATTTTATTCATTAGACTGCAGGAAATACGTAAGTTACACTACCATTCCTTATGTGCGTTCTTTTCCAAAGAGAAAAAATCTGTAATGGACATTTATTATTTAAAGAAATTGACGATGGGAAGAAGTATGTACGACAGAGAAGTGAAATATTGAAAAAAGATGCTGCTTCGGTTGAGTATGGATATTTGATACTAACACCCAACACCCGCATCCACGTCCACTATAGTAACATGAACGAGCACTAAGAGTTTCAAGAGGAGTATGATATTGTGTAGAACAGCAGCCAAAGTTATTTTTCGTCTAAAAAGAGATTAAATACTATTCTTAGATCATTAAAAGAATAATGAGACTGTTTGTTTTTTGGGTATATGTTCGTGCTATTATATCAAATGCAATGTTAAGATGACATTCATATATTATACTTGTATACTTATTGTAAAGTTTTGTGCACGAAAACAAAGACACATTAAGCACACAAAAGATAGTATGCTTATATTTTTCGTTTTCATTAATCTTTTCAATTCTGTTAAACATAACTGCCAGTACTCCCTTAAGATCATATACTGTCTCTTATGAACCAGTCAATATTTGTCTTAAACCATTCTGTTTGTTTCTTTTTTATGACATTCTTTAATATCGCTCAATTATTGTTTTTTAATGTTTTCAACATGTTTTAAAAACGCTCTAGAGCGACAGAGCTGTGAAAAAATGAAGAACTTTCACTCAAGAATAGTCTCTGAAATCAATTGAAAAAATACAAATTAAAATATCGTCACCTGAAACTTAATATGCAATGTTTTGTACAGTTCGTATCACCACTTTCTTAAAAACAAAGTAATCATCACTTATTATCTGATGATCAAATTAGAGTGATAGAAACGACTTTGCACTGCCGATTAGTGGCAAAGTCACCAAAAAAAACAAAGTATTAATCACTCAAAAATCAACTTTCAAAAAGTATACATAAAATAGTGGAGACGGTACGTTCACTCCAGTGACATTAGCTAGATAATGAAGTCAATTCCATATGAAGTGAATGTAAAATCGAAAAATAGTGCTCTAAGAACATCGTGAAGATAAGTGTACTCACAAGTTTTTAAGAAGTAAATTTTTACATACGATAGAGGATGTGATGAGATAGGTGTCTTGTGAGAAAAAGTTTATGAAAAACATTTAAAATCATGAATATGATCAAAGATCGCAAATCCTGTGAGAAACTTGTAGTCACCAAATAATAACATAAATTTTCTCCAAAACTAGAACAAGATCTTAGGACGATTATGAGCACTTTTCCGTTGCTTTTAGATCAGGATCTTGCAAGAATTTCATTAGGTTCTCTTAAAGATGTTATTCGATTCTTCGACAGGATCTTTATTTGGCTTTCGAAATAGGATAGAAGAGCAAAGAATACATAGAGTGTTGATATTTCGATCTTTGATATAAAAACTAATCAGTTTACTACGCTGCATCTTATGATGTTATTTAAAATTAATTCAATCATGAATACATTAAACTCCATCTAAAGTATTGACTTGTATTTGAGTTTTATGTGAACATTAATTATTCGAAGAAAAAATCGGATATTACGAACTGATTTCAATTGGATTAAAAATAATATTTGATTTCTTTCATAGATAAATTGAATTGAGAATGATTTTACTGAAGAACTTGTCTGTAGCTAATAATATTTTTTTAACAGAAAATCAGTGTAACAACTACACTGATATCGATGCTTCACTTTACTGAATTTTCAAGTAAACCCCTCCTCAGAATAGAAGACCGCCCTCATTAGAAGGCCATGGGGTTTGCAGAAACTTTTTTTTAGAAATCCAGTGGATTTTTATATTTTAGTACTTAAAATCTCGGATTTTTAGTAAAAAACCAAGGTTTTGTAGCTAAAATTAATTTTTTTCTAGTAAAAAACCTGGCTTTACGGAACTTGACTGCTAAAAGTGTCTTTTTGAACGCTAGAAAATTTTTCCAAAAACTCCTGAGTTTTTAGGTAAATATTAGCAAAAAAGTAGCCCACAATAGAAGGCCACCTTTGAAGAAACGATGTGAATTTCCATAATAGAAGGCCATGGCCTTTTATTCTGAGAGAGAGTTTATCATGTGAAAGAAAATCCACAAAATCCTTGCTTTCTTGATCTGCAGGCAATATTATCTTGAATAGAACTGTTAAAAAGATTAAAAGAAAAAGAAAGCTTCAAAGCTGTCACCTGAATCCTCTCATTTGCTTACCTAAAGATGAAAATGAAAGTTAGAATAAAATCTTGGATACTCTTCCGTTTATTGCCTTCAACGTTTTACTTAACATTTGCGGTAAAAATTGTTGATAATCAAAGATTTGAAAATCTTGAATCGATTTGAAAAGAGAACTAACTCAAAAATATTGATAGAATCCTCAAGATCTAGCTTTAACAGACTCGAAATGAAAACTTGCAAAGATCTTAACTTATATTCTAGCACTTTCTCATGAAGATCGTGAACATTTTTAGCGTTCTCTTAATTAGGATCCGAAATATTTGTTTCTGAAAAGATCTGAATAGGCTACTGAAAAATTTTAGAAAACATTTACGTTACAGAAATAGTTAGAAAATTAGGCAGAATTTGTCAGTTTACAATCCTTACTGATCTTGCTTTAATTTTTGTAAGATTCTCATTTGATTTAGCTTCAACTCCTGAGAGAACCCTGACACAAAGATCCCGAGCAGATCGTGATCAAATCTTTACATAATTTTTTTGCATTTTTTCTGTCGAGGTTTCAAGTAAGATCGAGAATGAATCTTGGTAGGATTGTTTATTCCTTGTTGACGAAAATGATCTGAGTAGGAACTTTAAGAAATCCTGAAAAGAATTCTGTTTCATGAGGCAATATCTTGCATAGAGCAATTACTAGGATTTGAAAGAAGGTCATGATGAAAGCTTGGCAAGATTCTTCAAGTTTAAGATCCTGAAACATCCTTTCAGGCTTTTCCAAAGACTTAATAGTATTAAGACTATAACTATATCATGAGTTTATCATGTCCCATTACGGATACTGATTGCTTCTGATTAGTATTAGGTCAACTCAAGTAAACATACTCAGATACTGCATCTTTCTGCTGTGCCCTTATTACATACTGTGATTATGCATTCAAAAAGAATGGCGAGAATATGCCGTCATACCAATATTATTGTCTAACTAACTGCCCATTAGAACATCGTAATACAAATGACAGCGATAGAAACATTTCGTTTGATTCAATATTTATTGAGAAATAGAAAGTAGATAAATATGACATAGAGAAGCGAACTAAATGAGACAATGCGCACGAAAAGCTGATGATAAAAAATAAAATAAAACGCTTGATTTTAGCAAAGCAGAGCAAAAAAATATTTGGAAAAAGAATTTCTAATTAATGATAAACGATTAGAATTGCGATTCAATTGTAAGAAAAGTTGATAAACGCGAATTGACACATCAAGCCATAGTATCAATTTTTCTATGCACTATTGAAATTAGCAGATCCTGTGCCAGATGCGATGATTGAAAATGTTCCCGTTATACTTTGCCAATATGTTGTTACAACCAAAATATATCTTGTTACAATGTCAATAAAAATTGTAAAAGAGAATTGCCCATAGCCACCGTCATTATCATTTGATGCTATTAAATTTGCCGATGGAGCAGAAGAATTGAAGCTGTTATTGTAAATATATCCATATGTATCCATGCTGCTGTTGCATGCGATAGTATACCATCCAGCTGTGGACACGTTGATACGAAGAGCTTGATAATAGAAGATTGAGTCTAAATAAATGTCTTCACGACAGTAATTTTGACTGGCATTAGTCAATGCTGACGAGTAGCTTGTAGTTACATTCGATGTAGTGCCTAATCAAACAAAAATAACAAGATAAGTCTTGATCTAGTTTCGTAGCTTCATTCTATGAGAATGCATAAGAATTTAAAAGAACCATTTATAAAGAGTTTTCTATAACTAAACTGTATATATGTATGTATGGAACACTAATTTTCGCTTAGAGACGTCTTCATAGATCTAATGAACTTTGTAATAATGCTATATATGTGTGCCATATGATGCAATAAATAAAACGTTACGTCATATTGCCGAAAAACAATATTTGCTCGATTTCTTTTCCAAATTTTCCACATGTATACGTATGTTCATATTATAATAAACAAAGCCAAACTGATTAAGCATTTGAAAAAAAACACATGTATTTTTTTGTTTTATGCAGCATAAATGATGCCGTCGATCCTGATACATTATTGTGATTGTGAACGAACCGTAAATAATAACTATTATAAATTCAAGCTTGTTTTATAGTGACACTGCAGTAGGGTTTCGTCTTGTGAGTACGCTAGTCATGACCCATGAGGAGAGAATCACTCATACTAAGATATTTTTGTGATCTATCACGGAGAAGAAGTAATTTTCAATTGTCTTCAAACTCCATGATTACAGGGTGTTGACGTTACTCAGATGTCTTTCACAATTTGTGACGTGTTGCTCCAGTGATATCTATCAGTCATGTCCTTATAAAGGGAACACAGTAGACAGCTCGACGATAGAAGTTTTTTTCTTAAGCTCTAATTTTCTTAGTAGGATAACAAGTAATAAAATTGAAAATAATTTCATGTCATCGCGCATAAAACGTGATACAAAACGTTTTACCAAATACACGGAAAATTATTTTATTGTTTCGCTTGCGTGTCTCTGTTCACTAGAGAAAGATAAAGTTCAAATTTCTAACCCGATACATCAGCACTCTTTTTGGATCATCTTTCATAAAACAGATTACTCATTTTCGATCAAAACCTTTAGAAAATATACAAAATCAAATACATCACATATCTTTTATCATATCGACGAAAATGGATAGCACAGAATACATTGTTCTAGGATGTTTTCGGTACTTTTCATCAGAATCTTTGTTTTTTTTCCGAAAGATGTAAGAATATCAGGGAAATGCTTGCAAAATAGGACATTATTGGAACGATTCGAAAACTATAGAATCTGTATAATGTACAGAGTTTGATGTGTTGGCTTTTATATACACAGAAATTTGCAACTCCATATAGAAGTTTGACTTTTTGAGATGAAATAAAAAATGGTTTTTGTATGGCATTTATATTCTAATGATTAAATAGAAACACAGACGAGTTAAGATGCTAATTTTAAGATACTATCAACCAACAAATGTCATTAAGACCAATTATCAACATCAACTAAATTTCAGCCATTAACAATCTGAAAAGAATCTGGCATTTTGGACATATGATTATTCATCATTAGTAATGAATTTCTTAATGGTAAAATTCACTATTGCCGAACACATTTATTTCAATTTAAATGAATGAGTCTACATTAATGTACTCAATAGTCTCTTTAATTTGATAGACTCATTTCGTAATGATAATTTAATTTGATCAAAGAAATTCTCTGAAATACATTGAGCTCTTACTTGATATATTGATTCGAGTAAATCCAACCGGTGCCAAACCATGTGCAGTGATTGTAAATGGTCCTGTGATATTTTTATTATATGTTGTCGCAACCAATATGTATTGCGATAGAGTTTGAAGGAACATTGAGAACATAAATTGGTAATTGCCACCACTATCATCATCTATTGCTAAAATATTCATAGTTGGATAAACAGGATCAAAAGTATTATTGTATAAATAACCATATGTATCCATACTACTATTGCATAGAAACGTATAATTTCCATCCATGGAAATGTTTAATTGAAGGGCTTCATAGAAAAATGGTGAATCTAAACAATTGTCAGTTCTATGACAGAACGTTTGACTGTTGAAAGTCAAAACTGATGAATATGTCGGCACCGCCATTAATGAAATGCCTATTGAAATTACAAAAAAACAATCAAAGTTTTCCGTTTTTAATTGTCTTTTACTGAGACTTTTTCATATTAAATTCGAGTGGGAAAAGAAGCACCATCTTGGTACCAAAAACTGGAAAAAGAAGTCTATCTTTTCTAGGAAACGGTAATGCTCTCGCTGTAGCTTTGAAAATTTCGGAATCGTCCCTTCTGAATCTTTGTTGCCGTTTGGGATAGTATGACGCTGAGACTCGAGAATTTGATGATATTATGAGTCTGAACGAAAATGCTATGTGTATCGAAAAGAAAAAGAACTCCACAAAAGTCTGAAAATTTCTTTGGAACTCATGAATATCCTTAGTTTCCATTCAGTTATGTAAACAATATTCTAGATTAAAAGGAAAGTCAGCTTAGAATTTGGTGAGAAATGCCTCAAAAAAAGTTGAAACTATAGTGCGGGCCAATCATTTTATGACTGTTCAGTGCAAAGGTCAAATAGAACTGAATTAATCGAGTATGGATCAAAGCACGAACAATTGGATTATAAAGGGTATCCCTGAAGTTTTGGTACGTTTTTAAAATTCATCGTTCTCGCATTGAACAAAAGCAAAATCTTGGGAACTTTGGCAGATTATTGCACATGCATATAGTACTTGGTAACTAGAAAGTTTCAGGTCTATAGCTTGTAATATGGATGATAACTTGTAACAACGCTATCATGTAGTATTTTTTTCCAGTTCTCCTATGACTTACAATGACAAAATTCGATAAAAAAATCGCTCAACAATCTTCAGTTTTGTGAAACACGATCTAAAAGGAGTGTTGAAGTGTTTAGGGGTAGAAATTTGGACCCACGACCCCCCCCCACAGACCGTGGCAGAGGAAAGCCATACCCAACACAGACCGCGACATAGAATTCGGGCACCCATCACAGACCGTGACAGAGAATTCGGGCACCCATCACAGACCGTGACAGAGAATCTAGGTACCCATCACAGACCGTGACAGAGAATCCAGGTACCCATCACAGACCGTGACAGAGAATCCAGATACCCATCACAGACCGTGACAGAGAAAGTGTAGTTGTAAAGCATCAGATAAACGGTCAGCTACAAATGTGTCGTATCGAGATGGAACAAAAGGATTTCCATTTAATTAGTAACAATAGATCCATCGTGTTTCACATTTTTAATCCAGCAAGGGATTGCGCTAACAGGTTTTTTATCAATATTATGGTTAAAGTTCATCAAACAAGAAACTAGTGATAGGTGTAAGAAAATGCATTTTTCTGATGAGAGATATACAAAATTCAGTCAAACTATTTGTAGCACGAAAAACAACTAAAGAATTAGTAATTTTCGAAATGCAATTTTTGAAGTTGATCAATATCATAAACAAAGGGTGGCTTCAGAAGCCGTTAAACATGTCTTTTAAGAAATCGGATTGAACCAGAAACTGTGTGCTGTAAAATTTGCCGATGTTTGGCCTATAGGAAACGTTTCGGTGCATTAAAATGGAAATTACCAGAACGGTAGTACAATAACATTGAACAACTGAAAAACGACATCAAAGAGGAATGGAACAAATTTCGTGTTACTTTATGTCAACGAATAATGGATAACATACCAATACAATTAAAATTATTAATCGATCAAGGTGGTAATCAAATACGGAACATTCATAATTATTGTTCTGTGTTTCTATTTATTTCAAATAGTAGTAATTTTTTTAAAATAATAACCGAGATGATGAGGAAAATTGAAAAAATAGTAAATGATTCTGTTGTTATACATTGTCATCCATAGTGCAAACTCTAAACCTGACGCTTTGTAGTTATATAGTACTAAGCATGTGTAGGGATGTGCGGTGTCAGTGACAAAACCGAAAAAACTGACACTTTTGTCACCGCCAGCGGCACTCAGTGCACACCGATAGACTTAGTGTCACTGAGCACTGAAATATCAAACACACTGACACTGACGCCACTGGAGCACCGATGACCAGTGCATCACGGATCACTGATGCACTGACATCCTNTAATAGACAAGGGTATTTACATTTGACAACCAATTTTTATAATAGTACGAACATAAAATCTGCTGCCCCATTGTTTTGGATGGAAATAAATTTTTCTGTCAGTCCGGCAATACAAAATTGACGTTCGGTTCAATCATTTATTGCACTATAATCGAATGGTTTGGTCAAAGCACTGTAAAATAATAACGTGATACATCAACATTTGCTGTCTGAAACGTAAGATCTAGATCAACAACTGTAGCCTTACTTGGTAGGTGGCTAGACGAACCGACAGTTGCGTTGCATTCATCATATCAAAATTGATTGTATAGTAAAACCTATTGATGCATTAAATTCTCCATTGTTTAATCTGATTAGCATGCAGATTTTATTCATATTGGCGTAATATCGTAGTTATGAAGTCGTATAAATAGTGCGATACAAAAAATCCTTGCCCTTCGCATAACTCCACCTCCTAGAAGGCGATGAAAGGTCTATATATAGTTGTGTAAACCAAAAGTCTCTGTAAATATTCTTGGGTTGGAAGAAAATACCTCAACAACGACATTCTACTTCGCCGAAAACGAAGCGATTAACTATTTTACATTACTGCAACAGTGATCATCGAGCTCTCGGCAATAAGGACGAAAGAACTAATGCAAAAACTACTTCAAGACTGAGCTCGATACGTGGTCTCAATGGATGGTATAGCAGCAGCTCAAACGGATGGTTTTCAGGAGTACTTTGCCCCTATGCGATACCAACATTGATAAGTAAACAAAAAGATGCACGTTTCCAGTGAGCAATTCAACACAAGAACGACCATTGAAGTTGAGCCACATTCACCGACGAGACTTGCTACCAATTATTCAGAAACAACATTCGTTGATGGTCAAAGAATTGAAGGATAGAGGTCAAGCGAATTCCTGAGAATAGACAGAAGATCATAGTTTGGAACAGCTTCAATGTGAAGGATATAGTCAGTGCTGACGATTGCAGCAAGACAATGACCCCAAAAATAGAAGTCAACTGACTGTCGAACAGTCGTGACATTAATTCGGTAGACAACCTCTGACTGATCATCAAACATTGTGCCAAGAAGTGGAAACCATTAAATCTCGATCAACTCGACAGATTTCTGTTTGAAAAATAGGATAAAATCGACATCACCACTCTAAATAATTTGTTGAAATCGATGAAAGCACAATGCTTAGCTTTGTGTTTTATTTCCATATTTATCATATTCATCCTGACAAATACTTGAAATAGTTAGACCAAATACTTCGGCATCTTACTGTATACGTGTCTGTTTTTTTCAGAGATGAAATATTATTTTTTTAGAGTGTAGTATGGTTACAAGTCTTTAGGTGACATCTTCAGGATGTACAATTCGTTGGTTTGTTAATGTTTCTAATCGCTGAGATTCATATTACCTTGTATAGCACAGTTGCTCATATGATACTTAGTCTATGTACACATCCAGATGAGTCATCGAATCAATGTCGAAATGCACTTTCTAGTTTTTATGAGGCATCAGAAGATAAAAATACGATGGAAATACTTTAAAAAAAATTCTCATTCAAACTGCGTTTTTATTTTTTCAATAAAATTAGTCTCACGCATTTCAGAGCGTACAAGAACCATGCAACATTAGATGTCGCACAATTTGATTTCATAATTTTTGTCTGTAACTCCGAAGTTTTAATTCATCAGAAGAAATTAATAGCATAAATGTTCAATGTTAATTTTTTTCTTTATTTATTATAAAAATGGGCTCTTAAAAATCAGTCTCCCCAAAGTGCATTAGTGGAAAATATTTCGACATTGATTGGCTATTCCAGCTATGCTTTTTTTCACCAGATCACGTACTAACTGTCTTTTTTCGATT
Organism: Rotaria sp. Silwood2; assembly: GCA_905329745.1. Classification (NCBI taxonomy): domain Eukaryota; kingdom Metazoa; phylum Rotifera; class Eurotatoria; order Philodinida; family Philodinidae; genus Rotaria; species Rotaria sp. Silwood2. The sequence continues at coordinate 37,419 of CAJNSZ010000133.1, read as the reverse complement.
CTGTCACAATTTATTCAAAACATTTTGTTCGAATTTCTGATTTATTTTTGATATTCATTCATTTACTACAAACGAATGAAAAAAAAAAAATAAATGGTTCTTTTTCTGTTTCGTGTCACAATTTACTTTACATGTTGTATCATCATGCCTAGATACGTATGATGCTTCTAGACTACTATCACATTGATTATGATGTGTCTCATATACTTCAAAGTGTTATATTTTTATTTGTAGATTTTCTTTTGAAATCAACATGACCATGGAGTTTAAAACTCTAACCAATAATCCAGGTAGATTCTTTTTTTTTTTGTTCTAAGTTTACTAATTCAAAATTTGATTTAGACAATAGTATAAGTAATATCGCTGATGCTACTTCTCAATCAAATAATCCAACATTGCGCATTTGTTGTATTGGTATATAAAATCTTGCTTATGAAAACCAAAAAAAGAACTTTTTAAAAAAAATATTTTAGGTGCTGGATATGTCGGAGGTCCAACGTGTGCAGTTATTGCAAGTAAATGTCCAAACATTCATGTAACTGTTGTTGATGTAAGTGCTGAACGTATTGCTGCTTGGAATTCTGATTCATTACCAATATTTGAGGTAGATTTTATTTGATATTTTTTTTTTTTGTTTTGTTCTATAAATTTCTGCATATAATAAATAATGTTATTTTTAGCCAGCATTGGATGAAATTGTTCGAAAAATTCGCAATCGTAATTTATTCTTTTCAACTGATATAAATAAAGCTATACAAGAAGCTGATTTAATTTTTATTAGTGTTAATACACCAACAAAATCTTATGGTTTTGGTAATGTAAGTTGAATAAATTAATTAGTATAAGGAAGAAATTTTTCTTGTTGAAAAGGGACGAGCTGCTGATTTACGTTATGTCGAAGAAGCTGCTAGACAAATAGCTCATACAGCAACAAGTAATAAAATAATTGTTGAAAAATCAACAGTACCTGTTAAAGCATGTGAATCAATAAAAACAATATTAAAAACAAATAAACGACCTGGTGTTAGTTATGAAATTCTTTCTAATCCTGAATTTTTAGCTGAAGGTTCAGCTATTCATGATCTTTTAGCACCAGATCGTGTTTTAATTGGTGGTGATGAAACTATTGAAGGTTCATTAGCAATTAAAAAACTTTCATGGATTTATGAACATTGGATACCAAAAGAAAAAATTCTTACAACAAATACATGGTCATCAGAATTATCGAAATTAGTTAGTTATGCTTGTTTTTTTTTTCTTTCTCTCGTTTGTTTGAAGAATAAGTATTTTATAATTTAGGCAGCTAACGCATTTTTAGCACAACGTATATCAAGTATTAATTCAATTTCAGCAGTTTGTGAAGCAACAGGTGCATCTGTAAGTGAAGTTGCAAAAGCTGTTGGACTTGATTCACGTATTGGAAGTAAATTTCTTAACGCTAGTATTGGTAAATTAGTAGATTAAAGATTATTAATTTGACTTGTTTGATTATTTTGTTTATCGAAAGGTTTTGGTGGTAGTTGCTTTCAAAAGGATATATATAATTTAATTTATTTGGCTGAATCATTAAAACTTGAACCAGTTGCACAATATTGGTTACAAGTAATTAAAATAAATGATTGGCAACGTGAACGTTTTGCTCAGATGATTGTTCAGAATTTATTTGGAAGTGTTAATGGAAAAAAAATTGCTATCTATGGTTTTGCTTTTAAAAAAGATACTGCTGATACACGGTTGAAATGAAAATGAAGAATAATTTTAAATAGGTTTTTTTTTTTATTCATTTATTTAGAGAGTCATCAAGTATTTATGTATGTCGATATTTGATTGCTGAAGGTGCATCATTACATATTTATGATCCAAAAGTATCATCTGATCGAATTTTTCTTGATTTATCTGAACAAACTGGTACAACTAAAACAGAATGTAAGATAAAATAAAGGAATGAACTCTCTTGGAATTGAAACTTATATATATATTACTTCTTAGAGTATTTAAATATAAGGCGTCCGTAATTCAAACTTCAAGTGGAATTATTTCTTTCGCTGTTTTCATATATGATTTGATAGAGTGTGTCATACTAATCATGAAAAATTAGCTTTTAACATTTATGGAAGCTTCCAGAAATAGTTTTTTTTCTGACTTAGCACAAATTAAATTGATTGTAATTCAAAAAGTGTGTTAATCTTGGACATCATTTACGCTTGTTCACTATTGTTGATGAAACATTCTTCAAAATTATCCAATTTTTTCACATACACGATGAAGTTAACTATTTTATCTTATTCAATTCATCATAGTACCAAGTCACAAAAGTACACATTCACTTTTTGTTCTCTTTCTTTTTCTTTGTCAAGGAAGATCTTTTTTTCTGAATTCTAGATCGAATAGGCGGAATTTTTACGCACAATTCTCATTTTTCCTCGTCAAAACTAATATTTTATATAATATGAATATCATATTCAACATCAACGTCCAAAAATCGAGTTGATCGATATTCAGTTTTATCATTTCTAATGACGACAGAATTTTTCGAATTTTCACTTGAACACCTGTGACTGAAATTTTCAACAAAGAATGAAAGACTATAAAAAGTTTTTGACGAGGAAAATCGTATATTTAGTGACTGATAACGTGATGAATCGAATGAGATTCAATAGTTGACTTTATCATATAGCTGAACTTTTGCACTAAAATCAAAATAATTTATGCTGAGTCAAAAAAAAAAAACTATTTTGGAGGCGTTCATCAAGTAGAGCGAAGCAAAAAAATCTGGATAATTTGAAAAATATCCATTGTTGGAGAAATACGAAATCCACGAAGTTTCAGAGTTTTTGCAAATTGAAAGGAGTGTCAAAAAATAGTTTTCCATCATATGATCATTTTCTCTTTTTTCTTTTTGAATTTCCTTAACAAGGAAGAAAAACAAGCGCATAGTATATTAAAAAGATTTCATAAATTAAATGCTTGTTAATAGTTCCTCGTTTTCGAAATATTTATGAGCCTATGGTATTTGAAAATAATCATAATCCAAAAGTTAAACATGTATAGATTGATGATGAGTTGTTTATTATGAAGATTCATATTTATTGAAGCTTGAGATCGCTATTATTTTGAGAAAAATTATGATTTAATTTTAGTATCTCATCATGTTCAAATAGCTAACGAACCATATGAAGCAGCAAAAAATTCTCATGCTCTTGTTGTTTGTACTGAATGGGATGAATTTACAGTAAGTTCTATTGATAATATTTTTCTTTTTATTTATTTTAATTATCTTTAGAAATTAGATTATGAATTAATTTATAGTACTATGCAAAAACCATCTTATATATTTGATGGAAGACTTACACTTGATCATGATCATTTAATGAGCATTGGCTTTAATGTTTTTTGTATTGGGAAGAAACCATCGAAAAATCCATTTTCTAATCAAAGTCCTCATTAAACTACCAAGAGAACATTCCATATATACAATACTCCGCTTTTTTTGGGGGGGGTTTTTATAATAATAAGTGAATTTTGTGTGATACTCGTATATGTTTGTGATCTGAATTTTTATTAATTTACATTTTCTTTGCTTTTTTTACTTATGTGATAAGAAACGACTTCCATTATTTCATATAATATATTCATCGTTTTTTTAAGATATATTTGATATGCATAATCAAAACAAGAACAATTGAAATTAAAACAAGCAAAAAAAGGTCGAATACAAGAATATAAATGGGCAGATTACGCCTACAAATCAACAACAAATTCGTTTAATATTCATCGTTTAATAAATGAACAACCAATTTGATATACTACGGTATATAATTCAAATAAATATTAGAATCATTAGAAATTTCTGTCGAAAAAATATGTCGATTACATAGTAATCTTGATATACCTATACAACCACCATGGACATATAATATGGTGAAAAAACAATAAGAACAAACTTATTTTAATATAAGAATTATCTTAGAAAAAACTAGTTTTGAAAGTATGAGTGTGAATACTGCTGTCAGGAATGTCGACATCCACATCTACATCATCTAAAATTTCATCCATAAACAGGTCGAATGATTAGTGGAATGTTCCTTTGTCAAGATATTGACTTTTGAAGGAAAGTCGATTCTTGTGGCAAACGACCATTTTTTGGATATTCAATAAATCGATAAAGAAGCATTTTTTTGTTTTGACTGTAACTTTCAAGATATTTCCAGAGTCGTCATATCTACCGATGGGCAAAATTTCAAGTCAAAGTTCTAGCATTAGTTTTTCGATAAATATCGAAAACTTAGCGAACCGGCCATAACTTAGACCCATAGATACCAACTCGTTTAGAATTTGTCTAACCTTACCGAAACCTCTTTGTGGATCCAATATGAGCTCAAAAAGTGGTTATCAGTGTTGGTAGTTCTTCCATGAGTATATCATAAAAAATACTGAGTAATTACATGAAAGCCATAAATCAAACAAAATCCAGAAATAAATTCTTCTTAAACCGTTTGCCTCCAGTTTACATTTATCAGGAAAGAGCAATTTTAGTGTAATACAATCGATTTTATTCCAACATGAGCAACTCAATCTGAATTTTTAACAGTGAAAGTATCTCGTTCTGATCATTAGCGAAATGCTAATCGTATTCTTCGTTAAGCACACGATGGTACAATTAATCTATATTTTCGATCTCCAAATTATAGTTCAGAAAGACATTACTTTTTTATTTTTTTAGGAAACTCGTTTGTTGTCTCTTTTGTGTTTGGAAGGATTTTAAGAACGATGGGAATCTTAAATGGTAGTGATTATCAATTACCATCATTTAGTGAATCAACAAGTGGTCATGAATTGAATTCCATACAAGATGCAAATTAAATTGTGATAATAATATATGATGAAATGAATAAATTGATTAACAGATATGAAAAACTTCAGTGATCATAAGTGAACATATTATTTTCTAAAAAAATTTCATTGTAAATAATTTGATTTTATTGAGAGATAGTTTTTAGTTTTATTAATTTATTTGTTTATTCAAAAATCGATAAAGATCAATAAAACTAAGTCTTCTTTATATTGTTTTCTCTATCAATAAACAATCATTTTTTGATTTGTTTTTTTTAGAAATGATAATGAATAAAGTTCGGCCATTATTAAATGAAATTTTTTATTTGGGTTCACGTAGTCCAATATTAGCTTTTAAAAAAGTTGAAACACTTCTTGATCAATATGAAACAAGTGATAAAGATAATAAGATCGATATTCTTAAATATATAGCAAAAACATATCATACACCTGAAGAAAATTTTGCATCACAGGTTTGATATTTTATTTGAAATTAAAAAGAAAATTATTCATTTCGTCATTTTAGATTCAAAAAATGACCTCTTCAAATTTTATTGAAAGTTGTGAACGAATTCATTTATATACGGAACCAAAATATGCTGAATTATTTCATCTTATTGGACGACAACCGGATGGTGTACATTCACTTGTTCATATGCGTGCTGATATACTTAAATTTCTTCCAGAAATAGGTTTCAATGAAATCATTTATTTCAGAATAAGATTTCTTTTTTTTTCTTCATTTAAAAATAATTTTAGACTCACCTGATTATGTGAAACGAATGAGTGATAATCTTCGTGATTTATTAGCTACATGGTTTACAACAGGTTTACTTCAAGTTGAACGTATAACATGGCAAAGTCCTTGTGAAATTGGTCAGATTTGAATATTTATTTTGTGGAACTCACATTAGTTTTTTCGAGAAAAAATATACTGAGAATTAGTTTTAAGTCTATGTTTTGTGGCTCTTCCTTGATAGCAACAAAGAGATGAATGTCAATGTTCGTAAGGTACATTTCCTTTAGAATGCCTGTAAAAACTGCGAATTTTATGGATACTCATAGTTAGCTTATTATTGTTTTTTTTTTTGCAAAAACATTTTGCAAAAGTAAAAAGCAACGTAACAATAGATGTCTGCAATTTTTACAGATGCTTTTTTCTCTTGTTACGTGACAGAGGAGCCAATGATCATTGGATACAGTTCCTTAGTAAAAAGACGTATACTGTTCTAGAACATTCAAAAGTCTTCTTCGAAATGTAAATAGCTGAAACATTTTTGTGAATGTTCTAAATAGTAGAGGTTTTGATTTTTGTACAAATACAAATTTATAAGATGAACGTCAAATATAATAGGTATTAATGCATTGACTTACGACAGTCGTTATATAATCAACATAAAAAGAATGAACTGTTCAAGGTACATCTTTGAGAAATAATCAATATCAATATTTCTGAGTCTTACCGAGATATAAAAAAAGTACTTGCAGATCTGCTGTAGATTTAATCGTTATGTACAACAGGCTTGTTTGGCAGTTAAGTTGAGAAAAACGGAATACACAAAAGAAAAGTAACGAGGACATAGTAGGAAGGCAAACATAAAAGCTTTCTGTTCGAAATAGAGAAATAAATAAATCAGATGATTTTCCCCTGGCGATCAAATATCCTTAGAAAACAATTAAAGTGCTGCTAAAGATTTTTCACTTAACACATTTTGTGTAAGTATAATTAGGCTAAAGGAACATATGTGAGTTCCACATTTTAGTCCCGATAGGGACTGTGTTGGCAAGATGTTTCTATAAAATTATTGCTATATTAGTTCAACGTATCTCTGAATACGAAGCGGTACATCCTATTCGAAATTGGACTGATTTAAAACGACGTTTAGGACATTATCGGTGAGATTTTCTTTATTATTTTCTTTTTTTTTCTTGTATTTTAATTTTGTAGTCGATGTTTTGCTTATACTCATCATATGATGCCAAATGATCCATTGGTTATTTTACATGTTGCATTAATAAACAATATATCAGATTCAATTCAAACTCGTTAGTAGAATTTATTTTATTTTATGTAAATAAATATTTTTTAATTAATCTACATATAGTTTTAAATCGAGTTTCACCTGTATCAAATACATCTGAAGAAGTTCTTCATGAAGATCCATCATTAATTAATTCAGCAATATTTTATTCAATTTCTTCTACTCAACCAGGTTAGTTGAAAAAAAAATGAAAATATTTAATCAGAAATATCTTTTTTTTTTTTGTTTTTATCTAGGTCTTCGAGGAATTGAATTAGGTAATGCATTAATTAAACGTTGTGTTCTACAATTACAAGCTGAACATCCAGAATTAGAAAAATTCTCTTCACTTTCTCCAATTCCTGGTAAGATATAGAAAAATTAATAATTTTCATACAAAACAGATAATCATTCTCACACATCTTGTTATTATACTTGAGAGACGCTGGTAGTATCTTGTTGATGTAAACGATCGTAATCGATTGTACCGTTATCGAAGATAACTAAAACTGACAATTCTTTAGAATACACTCAGAGTCGGACAATAACTTTTTGCGAAGATTTAGCTTTTCACTTAAATAATACGGCTTCTGCATGATCTATCAGTCATTTTCCGAGTTATCTACTCTCTCATTGTCGAATATTTTCTCGTCGGCAGAACAAAATTTTTACCGTGTCTTCTTTTTGAAAAATTTGTTCGAGGGAACCTTTGAGATCACGAAAGATCTTCGTAGTTCCATTGCCATTTTCATACTTTGAAATTACAAATTTCTGAAAGCCTTTGCTTTCCATAATCTGAAGTAGTAATATAACTTAATTAGATCTGACACACACTTCACAGTTTTGTAGAGAACCAAACGACACATTTATAAAAAAAAAAAAGCGATAAGTAAGAGATATATTTGAAAAACACTGAAATCTTCATTTTTTATGAGCCATTAGTTATTTATCGTTTTTTTTTCATGTAGATTTTCGTAACTGGCTTATGGAAGAATTAAATTCTTCATCAACATCAATAATTTCAGCTGAAACACGTTCATGGTTTCATTCACTATTTTCAACATCAACATGGCATTTAGATGAAAAAGTTCTGAATGATATTCGACCAATATTAATGCATCTTTGTGCATATTATTTAACTCAAGTAAAACATTCAAACACAAGCTATGCACGAGATCCTGTTGCAAATTTTCATTTACGTAATGGTGCTGTGATTTGGCGTCTTAATTGGTTAGCTGATCGTACTGAACGTGGTTGGAAACAATCATTATCAATGATGGTTAATTATCGTTATTATAGTTTCGATAAAATTGATCGAAATAGTATCGATTATATTGATAAACAAGTCATACAAATTGATGAACAAGTTTCAAAATTACTTTAGGCATTCATTCAGTTTTTTTAAACATGTAGTTTTTGAACTTATCAATTCGTAAAATACTAGTATCTATAGAATATTTAGTTATTTATTTTCTCGTCCAATTTACATTGATGTGTGCAATCAAATTCATAATATAGTTTAATCAGTACTTTTTAATGAGGAAAGAATTTTTTATCTGATATATACTACTAACCAAAAACGTGAGTGTTGGACCTAAGAATTATTTCATAAATGGAGTTTAGTAAACTTCATCAATGCTTATAGATAAATTGATTGCAACTCAGATAGGTTTCAACTGGTTTTTTTTTTGAAGGATCTTCCATAGTCGAGTAAGTTTTTTTCTACAGACGACAAATTGATAGCTATTGCTGAACAGAAGTTTTTGAAGAAACATGATGCCGACACTGCAAAGCTCATTACATGTCGGGATCGCAAAGAATTTAAACATCATTTCTCTATTACAAATTAAACCCTTAATACTTTATTTATCAATCGAACATTTGACTTCCGACTGACGAAACAAAAGTGAAACAGCTAAAACTTTTTTCAACATTATTTTCGATTATTTTTTGGCCTAAATATTTGTTTATGTCAATCTCTCATTTGTAGAAAACCTTACTCGACTATTAAAAATTCTTCAAAAAGCAACAGTTGAAACCTGTCTTAGTTATAGACAATTTATCTACAGGTACTGATATGTCAATCACAAACGATTCTCAAATACAAACATAGAATTCAACAAGACAAAGATAAGATGTTCTAAAAGTCAACGTCGTGTTTGATTCACAACTCCCTTTTTTGTCTTTTCATTGAGTGCAGGTTTGTCTCTAGCATCAGAGTCTATTGAACTTTATTCGTGCTAAAATTTTCACCTCTAACAATCGAGGTTTTGTAGTTACTTTTCCTTGGTGTCGTTATTTTTGGTCAGCAATATATATATTTATTTATCATCATTAGATTGGCAATAACAATCAAGAAAATTTAAATTTATTAATAATTGTTCAGTTTCATAAAGATCATCAGTTGTTTTAATAATATTTTTTTGACATAGTTTTACATAAAAAAAATTAGAATGCTTTATTTACTGTGTTTTATTAAGATTTTAGATAAAACAAAAAGAACAACAATGGATGAAGAACTTCTACAAGAAATTTTATCGTCGCAATTAACTGATTCGGAATTTTCACGAGAGTCTGAAAATTTAATAATGAATAATGATGAATCTATCGATCCAGCCTTGCTTGCAATGATTCTACAACAGCAACAACAGCCAATTACTCGTACTAATCCTTCTGTTGTTACATCATCTATCGAAACCACTACTGTTGATGATAATAATGATGATTTATTATTAGAAGATGAAACAATATTTGAAAGAATTATTGCATTAAAAGAAATGTTTCCTGAAACTATTCAAAATACTGTAGGAACAATAAATCGTACGGTAATTAATACATCAAAATTTGCTTATAATAAAGGTCGTTCAGCTGCTTGGTGGTAAGTATTAACATGAGAATTTATTCTATGCTTTAAGAAAAATAATTTTTATTTAGGATCACTTCAACAATGTGTGTACTTGTTTTTCCAATTCTTATTCAAAAAGAATTATTACAAGTTGCTGAACAAATTAGTCATGAACAACGATCAATTCTTTTAGGACCACAAGCAGCTACGGGTGGTTTTAGTGCTGGTGCATTTTAGACATGTATCTTGTTGTTTATCTGTAATCAATCAAGCAACATTTTTAATATAGATCAATAAAACAAAAAGCTATACGTAATCCCTCTGGGATTAAAATATGAAAGATGATGTAGCTGCTTTTATAAAATCGCAGAACTTTTTTGTGACACATTTATTCACCATCCTTTTACGTAATCCTCTAAAAATGCAATAAGAAACTAGTTAGTTCATATATTATAACAAGGCGTTATTGATCTAAGATCTTCAATCGTACCTGTAGGATGTATATTTGCATCCTATATGAGATGTAGCCACTATTGAGAAATTGACAATTTCAGGAAATCCTAAATACATTTGAAACTAAGATATCCATACCTTTAGACTACCAAATAATGGTAGTATGAGATTGGTTCTGAGTCAATTTAATGTAAATATTATCATTCCCACTGTTACATAGTCCGATATCATCAGAAGATTGTCTCGTTCACCGTTACTCTTGATTTACTAGCATTGTTTCATTTCATCGATTTGTTTTGAATTATGAATTCTTAAATTGCCTCGAACTTCTTCAATTTCTTAAGCTATCATGCTAGATTGAAGAGATCTATGATAGTTGGGCACTATGACAATTGGTCGCGCTGTAGAATTGATTGTATTGCCGAAAAGAAAGATCGGCAAAAAAAATTGTTTTTAACCTTATAAAAATATGATTCATAGAGGTCCAGAAAATAATTAACAATCTATTCAAGGACAAGAAAGAGGATATTTGAATTTAAATATCAATTTTTAGTGAGCTCTTTTAATTGAGCATGATGACTTACATGAAAATAAATAGTGGTTGTTTAAAAAAATTTCTCATAATCTTCTATCCTTCTTTTTCTATTTTTGAACTGTTATCTGATACGATTGTCGCTATTCGACAATGAATATAGTTATTGCCTTTTCCTAACCTTTGAATAAATTCAAAATGTGAATATCAACATACAATTACCATTTACCAACGAAATCATCAACGAATTCATTCTATGGAATAAATCTTAATTTTTTGCACACGCTATCCTCATCATCACGTGATGCTATGTTGATTGAATCACATGTCTACAAATAGAGTCTTGTAGGCAGTGAAATAGGAATCACGCCTCTTCCAAACATGAGATCAGTTGTACATTACAACTAATATACGGTATATTATATACCGTAGTGCCGTTTTGTTGCTTTCCCCAATTGAAGAGATAGATGTCTCATGAGAGAGCCGTCCAAGATATCTCCTTCCAATTTCAATGACCGTTCTATTCACCAATGATAATTAGTATTCTAGTGAAAACTCTAAAAGAGTTTGAGTTCCTATTGAGATTTGACTCAGCTATAGAATTTTTAATGTGTCTATGTTTTGAATCTCAAGTCCAGATAGGTGAATATTTCTAAAAACGTGTGTAAATACACAAAACAAGGAGAGAAATGAGCATTTTTCGCTTACAATCATGATTCCGAATGATGAGAGAAAAACGACTACTTTTGTTTTTTCTTCTTGGTGGGTTTACATGCGTTCTTAGCAGTTTGCGACCGAAGATACGTGTAATGGGACAAAAAGGACAAACACTGGTCGCTTTTCTGTCACCATCAGAAAGTGCAATTGTGAGAAAAATTTCATTTTACTTTTTCTGCTCTTTGTGAATTGAAACAGGCTTTTGGCAATATATGACTGCTTAGATGATAATCCACGAATACTCGCAGGAGAATTAGTGATGAATTTTTCCATTCCTAGTGTCTCATGATGCGCTTGAATTTTCTGATGATGGTTTATTGATGTATTATCGTCTTCCAAGCAGTCAAACATTTCGGAAAACCTGTTTAAATGTATAAAGAGCAGAAATCAGTTTTTCATGGTGACAGAGAGCGATCAGTTTTTGCTTCGTTCTTGTCCGTTTACATGTTTTTTCTGTCCAAAAAAGGCGAAAAATGCATGTAAACGCACAAAGAAACAGAAAAGGTAGCCATTTTTCTCTCATTATTAGGAACCACCATTGTGAGTGAAAAACGCCCATTTTTCTGCTTTTTTGCGTGCTTACACGCGTTTTCAAAGTTTTTTTGTCTGTCTGACTAATGCTAAACTCATTTGTATCCAAGATCTGTTCACTATTTTGTACCTTGCATCTCGACTAAGACCTTGCTTACAAGACGCTTTGCCAGGGTGTATATAAACTAATTTAATGTGATGTCCTTATTATAAACTCTACTTTCAATTAAAAGTCTTTATGTGTAAATTGTAACGTTCTATAAAAGTTTCAAATTAAGCTAAGCGTACGATAAAAATGAAGTCAACAACAAGCAGAAAACAATCTCTCAATTGCACCAGAAGTTCATTCTAAAATTGATACCGATGAAAAAACCGCATCCTTCCTTTATTCTAGGCGTTCAGAAGCTTAGGTAAAGGATAATTTACCTATTGGAAAAGATGTTCCAATATAAAGATGATGGCGGCCTGCTGATATTTTCAAATGTCTTAAAATAGGAAGACCTACGTCATGAAAGGCCTTGACAGCAGCATCAATATGTAACAAATGCTTAAGATTAACTGTCAATGATTGAATATTATTTTAAATACAAGGTAAAACATCTGAATAATATTGTTTGAGAAGTCGCTCAAGAGAATAATGATGATAATCAAAACTTAGGTCAATTGAACAACATTTATCAGGAACAAGTTGTTACAAATGATGATTTTCGATACTAATAATAGAACATAGTAGTATTGCTTGAAGTTTGACTTTATTCAATGTGGTTAAGATCATTTCATTAGATAAGTCAAGTAGTTCGATAATATTCTCTATAGAAAAAGAATCAAGAAAAAAAATAATTTGATTAAATAATTACTGACTTCTTTTTAATAAATAATTCATTATTTACTCGACACATTCATCGATATAGACTACACATATTATTGTATATTTATATGTAAGCACCTATTTGTATTGACGAACATTGTTTAAATGTTGAGTAAAATGACGGATTTTGTTCTGATAACATTATTCAATATTGAAAATAGTTGATAAAATATATTACGTATACTATGATTAAAATCATGTGATCGATTAGTTTGATACTCGTTTTCTCGTCGTAATAATTAAGTTTTTTGTAAAAAGAAAATTCCGATCGACTGGTAATCATTACTACTAGATATTTGTAATTCTGTCTCAGTTGTAATCAAGTACATTGAAGTCGATTCAATTGTTTTTTTATCATTAATTTGAATCCAAAATAATAAAGAACATTCATGATTACAGTCAATGACAATATGAAATAATTATAGTTTCCAAAGTTGTTATTCATAACATTCAGAAATGATAGGCATCCTACGACTATTTAGTCCTCGAGAAATCTTTTTGCATTCAACAAAAAAAAATACACAAAAATGTGCTGGAGTCCATGCTAGTGGCGTAACCACGAGGGGGGGGGGCTAGGGCGGGGGGACTGAGCCCCCAAGAATTGTTTGAGACCCCCCTAGAAACTTTTTAGTTCTCATGAAAAATAGAATTGTTTCTTATTTGGAAGGCTTTTCTGAGCAGAGGGAGCGAGACACTTAAGTTCATCCTATTCAATATCCGATATTTTTCTTTGATAAAATAGAAGAACAACATTAATGCTTCAAACCGACGGAGAAATCGATGAACTTCTCTGATGGAAAAAATTATTTACTCATTTCTGATTGTGGGAAGTTTCCGATCTGGTCAGTGTAGTCTTAATACATTTTCATAAGAGAGATGTGGAAATTTTTGTTAGATTCAAATTATTGATCTTGTCGAGAATGGATCTATTTTCAGTAAGTATTATTTAGAATTTCTCACTACGGTTTTTAGTGACAGGCCGCAGCATGGACACCTACGTTAGTACTGTGTGCAGGACGATATTGAACTGGAGATATTTTTTTAGTAATTCGTTCGTTCAAAATGCTCTCCTAAATTACCTCATATAGACTACCGAAAATTCTTGTTCCATTCTTATGGGTCTCGTGCTAAAAGAACAATTTCGAATTTTCGTTCTGGAAAATTATTTATTGAGAAATATAAGGGGCGTAGAACCGACTTTTAATGTGAGTTTACTTATCGAAAAATATGTGATATCAAAAATGGACACTTTTCCTTTAAAGCAATTCGTGACAGCAATAATCAAGATTTTGTTGCAACGAAGTTTTAGTGATTCTCTACGTTTTCGTTTTTATCTGAGCTGTAGTCAGTAGCGAAATGAATCATTATCTGATAATGTCATCTAAAATTGACTTCATATCAGTAAAATCGGACAAAGTGCTTTCGAAAATCTTTCTCTTGGGAGCAGGTATTTATCGCTCGAAAAAGCTTTTCGGCCATATTCTAACAGACTGCATGTGATGGATTGTAAAAATTCTTGATACTGTCTTAACGAACAAATGAGAACACTCGGGCGCTCCTTGGGATCTTGATGGGTAGACCTATAAATATATTTTAAATCGACTATCATATCGTTCATGCTATCACAAATATTGACTCTGTTCTAATTCAATGTATTTTAATTTTTGAAACACTGGCTAAAAAGAGTCACGCTTCTAACTATTTCATTTGGAATCACTATGCTCCTTGCATAGCATGCGACTAATTTTGAGTACTTAGTTTCTGGTTCAGACAGCATATTGGAAATTACCTTTGACAAGTACTTAGATCCGAATTATTATGTGAAATTGTATTCATCGTACCCATCGAGCATGAAAAAGTCCTACTTTTATGATAAAAATTGTGAACTCAGAGGACACTCTCTAAGAAATTTTTAAGTGTTGAAATACCGGTCTCAACTAGTCTCGTACAGAGACCGAAACGAGTCAAAAAAATCTGATTCGACTCGACTCGACTCGACTTAAGTATTCACTCGATTCGATTCGACTCGACAGACATTTGAAAAAACCTAACTCGACTCGACTCGACTCNTTTCGCTAATAAAAATACTGCAGAAATTTTATTTTCGAATTAATTAATTTCCGTCATCGGTTCCTATTTTGAATTCAAACAAGTTTATATATAGAGAGAAGTCTTATAAATATATAGGCTTTCATTTTATATTTATCGATAAGTCTTTTGAATGAAAACGCACTTTGTCGAACAGGAAAAAAACTGAATTGTCTTGATTGTTGATATTTTCTATTGATCATCAAGTCAAATCAATGTTTTTATACTTTTTATAAGGTTTATTTGACCATGTTTGTCACTACTAACTTTCAGTTCTCGGACATTTAGAATTTTCAATCTCTTTCTGAATTTTCTCCTTTGATGATACACAGCTACAATTATTTCTAGCACTTTTTGTGCCAAAACTATTTAAAATTCTTCTTACTTATTCAATCTTATATTAAGGAAGATCGCGTTACTCAGTAAAAGAGTTTCATGGTCCCAAGAGCTGAGCTAAACAAGAATCGAATTCAGAGTTTCGTTTAATGAGCATGATGGAGAATTAAGTCTTGTCCACTCGTAAAATTATCGTGTGAATGAAAGTCATCAAACCGTAAGTTTAGTAGAAAGTTTTCAGCTAATTTTGAGAAGCTCTCGCTCGTACGTATTTGAGATTGAAGATACCTTACATATCAGCAAGTATTCAAGATAATAGATACATTCCATATTCACGTAGTTATAACTTTATTCCAAAAAAATTCAAATATCTCTACATAATTTCCTAAATTTCAACATCTACTTGATTGACTACATGTTTGAAAGTGTTTTATTTCAGAATTCAGGTCCATATTCATGTGTCAAAGATTTTCATAAAACCGATCTTAAAATTGATTCATAAATACTCTTAGTTGCGAATTGGCATACTAGATTCTATTGCTCTCATGAAAACAAGTCGAATCACAAATTGAAACGTATACAATGGATTAATGCTAATTTGTAAATTTCATAATAATAAAAAGTCTGAAACATTAGTTCGCCTGGTTTGGCCTGCGGACTAGGCTGAAAAAAGTGGCCTGTTGGCAGCTCTGTTAAGTATTGTCTTCTCTCTTCCAGAACGTTCCCATTTGCATTAAAACAACGTTCAATTGTGGCTGAACTAGCTGGAACTCCCAATAGCCTTTTACCAAAGCTTTATTTCGCTCTAACATAAACATCGACTTCTTCCAAATCAGAAAGATGTCAAGTGTATCTTCGAAGTTTTTTGTCAAAAAACTGTTAACAATATGAATAACAGCTTGTACCACCACCGCACTACCCTGTAGGGTAGATTAGGACTCCCTTACAGAGCTCTAGTTCGCATTTCTACCCCTGTACTTCGCCACTTGTTTTAGATCGTGTTTCGCTAATAAAAATACTGCAGAAATTTTATTTTCGAATTAATTAATTTCCGTCATCGGTTCCTATTTTGAATTCAAACAAGTTTATATATAGAGAGAAGTCTTATAAATATATAGGCTTTCATTTTATATTTATCGATAAGTCTTTTGAATGAAAACGCACTTTGTCGAACAGGAAAAAAACTGAATTGTCTTGATTGTTGATATTTTCTAAAATAATTATCAAAACGATATAATTTCAACTTGATCTTATGAACATTCTTCGTGAACTTGTTAGATAAATACCATCTTGTATAACTATGCGAAGATATGAGCAGCTACCGGGATTTACAATATTTATTTGATCTGACAAATTTATCAATTCATAGCATGTGCTACGCTTTAGTTGTACCAAAAGAAAACTGTAGCTTCTATGGGCCAGCCTCACCCTCGACTAAATGCCTGCTCTGAGATTAATTCTTTCCATTCGATAATAAAATGTAAAACGAGATGCATAGAACGATCCCGAAAAAATAAATTCTAGAAGCTGTTGCATTCTCTACATCTTATATATTACTATTATTATTTCACAGAATGGATTCAATTTATAAAAATGACTATTGATCTTCATAATTTCGAACGAGTAGTTAGTGTTAGTAAACATTCATAAGTCTACAACTTATTCATACGTATAACTAGATAACTGTAATTTTAATTTTAAATTAAACTTGAATCTATTTCATTCAATTCGAAGTTAAAATAATTTGTTCGCGAAATGACTTGCACCAATATTCTTATCAACGAATAAATTTATTTTTAGTCTTTTTTTTAAATTTATGATTTTTTTAATGTAAAAGTTGTTTCACCTTCAATGACGAGTGATCCATCAACATCAAGTGGATCAATGAAAAAAAGTAGCCAACCAGAAACAACTGCTAGTTCGAAAAAAGCAAGTAGTGATAAAGGACCTGAGCAACGCTATTTTCATATTCCACTTATTCGTCCTAATGATCAAAATCGAGATAATAATAATGAACAAAAAAAAAAAGCACGGTGGTATGCTCATTTTGATAGTTAGATTAAATATTTATTTTAATTTTTTAATTCTTTCTGTTTTCTAAATAAATTTTCTTAGATAAATGGATTGTACGTCAAATGCAAATTTATCCAAATGAAAAGGCAGTACTTCTTATTGCAGGTGTTGACGATATGAATATGTGTAAATTAAGTTTAGATGAAACAGGTTTAACATCGAGAGTAGGTGCTGAGATTCTTGATAGTAATTCTGAACAAGAATGGTTTAAACATGGTGGTCGAGAATATTTAAATTCGCATTTTGGACAAATTAGTTCGAAATTTGTTGTTCAATTACTTCAAAATTATTGTTAAAAATATATTTATTGATTTGATACACAGTGAACAAAACCAAGCAACAAAAGATTGCTTTTCTTTTTATCGATTTCTACGAAAAATTTTATCCTGTTGTTTTCAAAAAAATGTAAGGTGCATAGAATACAAACTTCAAAAGAAATTTATTTTTTGACTTTTTATACACCATGCGATAGAGAATTTCGAGCTGACCACGAATATATGTGCCTCAATTTTTTTTGATCCCGTTTTCCAGTCGAGAATATAAAAGCATTCGAAAAGTGTCAAAAACTCTAAAATCGCAAGGTTTCAAAAAATGAGTTGTAATTTTTCACCCATTGATTCTGAAGTTATGAAACAAACTTTTTCGGGTTCAATTCGAAAAACTGAGTCTAGAAACGCAACTTTGAAAGCTTCAGTCTCAAAAATGGGTTTTCGGCGGTACCTGAAGCGGGCACGTCTCAAAAGCGCCACACACATTTTGCAAACCTAGCACAGATTTTTCTAGAGATCCTACAGCAAAACGTTTTACATGGCTGGATTTGCCAGATGCCCCTCTTCAAAGCTATGTTCAGCTTTTCTCAAAATTCCTTTTCCTCGCAGAGAAAAGTCGTTTTTAGTGAGCATTACCCAAAAACGATCAAGTTCTTTTTCACCATTTCTGTTAGTTTTCTTCCAAATAAAGATTCATCATCGCCAGATAGACTAAAAACGATGAAGAACCCGATGAAAATATTCTCGATATCTTAAGAAGATCTTTAGAGGGACTTCAGAGGATTTCACCAGAACTTAATCTAAAAAAGCTTGTGAATCTCATAAAAAATTTACTCTTGTTTGAAAACACTAGTTCTGTTCCAAATAAAGTGTTTTGTCTCTTCTGAATTATCAATTTACAGTTTTACAGCAATCAAATCACAGAAAATATGAATAGGTGTTTAGAATAAAAACGTCAAGCCAAAATTACAAACGCCTTTGCTCTCATTTCATTCAAACATCCAAGTTACTGTTACTTATAGGAGTATGACTTTTGTCTGTTCCTATACATAAACCACTAAAAAGCACCTGTATAACCTGAGAATAATCTGTCCGTCGTTGTAGGATGTGCGTCTAGGTGTTTATCTTCTCTTAACCCACATCCACACCCACACCCTTTTGAAACTTTGATGATGATTGGCTGTTAATTTTCCTATGATGAAATCTGAATACACAACTAACCACTCTGGTGGTGTAAGAATTCTTTTATTGACACAACAGGTAACGAAATCGGTTAGTGTTACTGTTGTATTTCATCAATCCTTTTCCATTTGTTTTTTTTTTCGTAACCCATATATTCATATGGCCACAGCATCGCACGGAACAGTTTGTGTCAAATGCAAGAAAACAAAGCGCATTGTAACACGTAAAGGATGTTCTAAAGATTTTTGTATCGATCACATCAATGAACATCATAATGAATTAAGCGAGCAATTTGGTGAAACTGAAGACCAATTTAATAGGTTCAAAATAGAAATTGAAAAACAAAAATCCGAGCCACAAAAACATGCTTTAATGAAACAAATCGATGGATGGGAATACGAATCGATCGAGAAGATGCAACGAGTGGCAAATGAAGTTCGTCGTGTTTCATCATATTTGTCATTAATCACGATTCTGAATTGAAAAAATTGACAGAGCAACTGATTCAATGTCGTAGAGAAAACGATTTCGCCGAAGCAGACATTCAGTTTTTCAATAAAGAACTTGAACGATTACAAGACATGCTTAATAATCCACCATATTTCAAAATTGAATACAACACAACATCTTTCATCAATAGAATTTGTTTTAAAACGGAAGGTAAATCTATGTTCTATTTGAAATCGAAAGAGTTTTCCTTCATTCCGTTTTCTCGAATTAAGAAAATGGAGTTTTCAACTATGTAAATTGTATTTCATTACAGAACTTCGCAATTTAAAGAATTTAATACAGAAATTCTATTAATTTCAAGCCTTAAATCTCTAAATTTTTCTTTTCTTATCTTTATTATCCAGAGAGAAATAACGTGAAATAGTTAAGTAAATTTCGGTGTTTGCAGAAAAATGATTGACTTGATTAACATTTCTGACAACTTCTTCTCACACTATTTAACAATGACTCTTCAATATCTTAATGATATAAAAATAGTCATTTACGACACTGGAATCTTCGACGAATGATTCACATTTCTCAATATTAAAATGAAGATGGCTCGATCTTAAAGTTAATATGGATGCGCCTAATATCAAAGAATAGATTCATGAACAAAGAGTTTTACTAATCGGTTCACAGTTGAGTTCGAATCGGATAGGAAATAAACAACGTGTTGTCATCTTGAAAGATATTGACGAAACTTGAGAAATCCTATCGATCGGTATGGAAAAACAATCTGATTTGAAACATATTCGGCTTTCTCTTTGAAATCCATGAAAAAAAAGAGAATCGCATGGTATTCGATTTTCAATGAATTTCATTTAGTAAACAAAGCACTCATAAATTGATTTCGATTTGAGGTGCAATGTTTTGAACAACATTCATTTACCTACTTTAATTCGATTTTAGCATAAAAAAATGATCTTGGTTTCGAATATTCATACTTTAAACTTTTTGAGATTATATCGCGTAGCGATATAGAGTGAAAACAAAGAGGAACATGATATAATTGTTCTCTAAAACTAAATAAGAAGCAAAGAAAAGCGTATTTTAGAGATCTTAGTGATTCGTTCATTTGTATTTCTCTCGATATGAAATTGAACAAAATGAAAACAATTATTTTTGGAATGTAATTATCAATGACGCTTGAAATTGACTTTCTCCAGAAAATCAAAGTGATTACAGAATTTTCTTCTTTTAGGGATAAGTTCAACAATCTGTGCATAAAATATCTTATACAAGTGAATATTTTTTCGAAAAGATCATTTTCACATAAACTGTATTTCAATGAACATCACGTTTTGGAAAATCATTCGATCTTTCTCTATCTGAGAACTGATTGAATCTATCAATAA
This sequence comes from Rotaria sp. Silwood2, assembly GCA_905329745.1. Taxonomy (NCBI): domain Eukaryota; kingdom Metazoa; phylum Rotifera; class Eurotatoria; order Philodinida; family Philodinidae; genus Rotaria; species Rotaria sp. Silwood2. The sequence continues at coordinate 16,824 of CAJNSZ010000133.1, read as the reverse complement.
CTATTCGGAATAGTTATTAATTGCAAAGTAATTTTTTGGCTATTGTCCGACTTTCTTGTTTTCTTTTTACCGTAAAAATGCAGATGTTTGGTTAAACAGTTGAGAAGATTTTCTGTAGTCAAGGAATATTTTGAAAATTGAAAGTCATTTCTTTTCGTTAATTAGTTGATCAAAAAATGTATCCCCTGAGCACCAGAAAAGAGAGTGTGTGTATGACTGAGAGATCATCTACCCTCATATACTCGCATACACCTTGCCAAAAAAGCCTCTTTTGGTTTTAAGAGTTCACAAATCCAGTTGATACAACTGAAATAACAAACACAACTATTGTAAATCATCCAAATGAAAGCACAAATGATGATGAAATGGATGCTGATGAAACATATCGTATTCAACGTATTAATTCTATAATAGTACCTACAAATAATGATAAATATGGTGGTACAATTTGTTGTCATGATAATCAATTAATTTATAATGATTATGATCGAAGAACTCAAAGCTTTTATTTAACTTTCATACCTGACATAAATGTTCTAAGAACAAAACATAATATTTATCGGTATGAACCAGATGTTACAAGTGGTCCTAGTGATGATGAATTAATTCAAGACATTGCATATTCAAATAAACTTTCTGGCTATTTAGTACTTAATCGTGTACGTTTACGTCTATTTAGACCTAACACAAATGATCTTATTGAGTTTCAAACATTTGGCGATCGTACTTTGAAACGACTATCATGTAGTGACACTTTTATTTATTTAGTTGTTGCTCGTAATACACGTAGGTATAATGGTGACGAAATTCTTCTAATTGATTATAATAAAGAAGAACAAGCATGTAAAACATTCCATGATGTAATGTCACATCGAATAAATCGAGGAACTGGACCAATAGTTGGTAATATAAGTGATCTAGCTGTCGGTTCAAATGAACAAGTAACAATTGGTTATTGTTTGGAAAGTCGTCATGAAGTTGGTATTTGTTTATTTAAGGTTTCAAATTATGGTAGAGCATGGACACTCATTAAACATTTATTACTTGATGATTGTTGGCATAATGATTTATCATGTACACCAAGAGTTGAGTGGTGTGAAAAATTAAATGTCATTATTGTTATTGAATATATGACGGGTCATTTAATAATGCTTGATCGAAATGGTCTAGTCAAAGGTGAATGTCTTTTTATGGATGTAGAAAATCCACATGAGGCACCAATTAATTTAAGTATATCAACGAATGCTTGGCTCTGTGCACGATATGAGTCATCAATTGTTATTCATAAAATCACTTCATAAAGTACTTGTAGTATTTAGCTGACATAATTTTTCGTTCGGAACTATTTAGATGTTGAATTAAAAAGCAATTCTAGCAAAGATTCGAACTATTTTTTGATTTTTTTGAAACTTAATGATTTTTTGTTTCTATAAATGCCTGAAAATATGTTCGGTTTATTATTATATTCTCTGCTGTCTCATGTTAACGAAAAATAATTGTGGATGCAGTTCTTTTGCGAAATGGAATGCAGAAGAAAGGTCTCAATGGGCCAGGTCGGACTGAAGAAAGGCAGTCCATGGGCTATCGAGCTTTATCCCTGTCCATGTATGGGCGTCGATAGACTATTCATTTGATTGCGATACATAACACAGTGTGTTTCTGTGCCTGAGTACCAGGATCAGTTTGGAGCTTTTCATTGCCAGCATACCCGCACTATATCCAACCAACAATGGAAAATTCCAACGTTGACTTAGTAGGCTTTGTTATTTTGTTGAACATGAGTTCGGTTTTTATTCAATAACACGAATCACGTAAAGTAAATAGCATAGATGAAAAGAAACAAGAAGAGAATAATCTAACGAGTATTAACACGAAAGAAAGAGAACATATATATGCATATGTATATACAGTGGCTCCCAAAATTATTCAACAAGATTTATTTTCAATTTTTTTCCGCTACCTTAAGCGTTAGAAAGACTCCACATAGTGATTCGAGTAGAGAAACTTGTTTTCAATAACAATATAACAAAATAAAAATTATAGCAAGATTCTTAAAGACGGGATCTCCAGAATACCAAAACCCTAGGTTTTCAGCACCCACAACTCATCAATTTCTTTGTGTTTTAACAGTCTAGTATGATAGAGTAACCAATTCTCTACAAAATGAAACGTCTTCGAGCTTTCTACAACTTTCTCTTCAAAAGTTATAAGCATCACAAAAACCGGAAAAAAATTGAAATTTATCAGAATATCGACTAAAAACAGTAGTTTTTCGGTTTTTGCGATGCTTATAACTTTGAAGAGAAAGTCGTAAAGAGCTCGAAGAAGTTTCATTTTGTAGAGAATTGGTTACTCTATTATACTAGACTGTTAAAACACAAAGAAATTGACGAGTTGTGGGTGCTGAAAACCTAGGGTGGTGTATGTGGGTGTGGGAGAAATAAGAACACCCACACCCACACCCTCATTGGCTTCAGTAGTATGATCACTTATTATCTAATTCCCACGGACGGCTATTCATTGTTTTTGAGAGAAAATTCGTTGGTTTCCGTAGTAGTTTACGCTAGCGTCTCAAAAGCTTTAAGTAGATTTATACATCAAGCTAAAGAACACAATTTGGACAAAATTTGAATACTTCTTGACGCACAAATACTCATCCATTTACCAATGTTTAGCTGAACTCCCATACGAAAGAACAAGATTGTCAATTATTCTTTGGCTTGAACAAACTAGATTGAACATTTCTGTGTAAATCAAAACAGTCTAAATCTTGAACTCCTTCTCCACTATTTATTAGGACTTTTCTGCATGATATTAATGATATCATTCATATGAGATTTTCAAATGAAATTGTTTTATACTTCGTAGTGAAAGTTAATGAATGTTCTCATGCAATGCGTCTGATATTGAGCGTCGAAGCGAAACTTCATTGTAGGCATATCGGTTCGTTTAGTTCCAAAACAGACAGGATCAAGACTTGATGTATTCCAGACAACGGAAATCTCTTGTCCTTCGTCGGTTGTACGAAATGCTTTCGTGCAACCAACCGGTGTAACACAAAGCTCATAGGGTTTCAAAAAGTGACTCTCGAATAAAATTGTCATGTTATAATATGGTTTCTCCCAAAATATGGTAAACATGGGACAATCATCACTATATGTAAGTCGATCGGTTATGAATGTTGCATTGTCACAGTTCGAGTTGATAAATTGTACACAATCATCAATAGGTCCAAAGTCAGCCATGCAATCCTCATTTGGGTAATGGCCATAGACAATGATTAAGGGCAAGACGATGAATAGTACGGTAAAAAGCAACTGACTTCTAAACTTCATTTTAGACTTTTTAAAATACAAATGTATGATTGCTCGGTTCCATTCTGTTTTAAAGTGATCGTATACATGCGCCAATCACTCAAAATTTTATCCTTGCAATTAATACGTGCACGATTTGGTGTTTCTGTATGATAAAGATAGAAACAATTGAAAAATGGTTTTGTTAATCCTTAAATAATTGCTTTCTAACGAGTACGTTTGCTTTCCTTTGATTTATAGAATCAAATACTTGTTATTCACTAGAGCCAGAAAGAAAAAAAAACATAATTGCAGATTTTTTAGTTGAAATTTGAAGGACTTGATCATTTCGTCCATTAATAGTGCTTAAGAAATATAGCAATGCCTGGTTGGATTTTCAGAATTCTATCAGATTGTGCAATCACAGAACAATTAGAAGCGTCATGATTGATTCATGGTCTTCGCAAGAAAAAAAAATGGTTCAAATGAGTCATATCCTCGGCAACATTTAGCAATATGTATGGTTATAAGTGTCAAATGACTGTTGGGATATCTTTCAGTTCGATAGTCAGGTATTGAGACGTTTCTGTACGGTACACCTTTCCTTTTTCTGTGTTAAGTGTCGAGCACAAGTGATGTAAGAAAAATTCACTAGTGTTTTGCCCAAGCTGATATCGCCATTGACACGAGCGACGAATCTAGCTCGAAGGATCGTCGATTGTCATGTGTCAGTAGGCAGCTGAGTAAAGTGAATCTTTGCCCGTTGGATAAATGGATCAATGCCTTGACTCTGCCAAGATGAATGTTTTGTTACAGCTGAGTCGATCTATACAAAAGATGATCTAACTAAACTTAGTTGTGAAATGTTTATATGGAAAAGCACAATCTATTGACGAAGCAAGACAGAGGCAAAGACCGTAGCGAATAGAAAAAAAATCACCAATCGTTTTGATATGGTTCGATTACTTTTTACACTAGCGCACGGTCCTATTCGATTCTTCGTCATTCTTAGCACTTTCAATGAATAACATAGTACATCGTTTATTTTTTATTCATTATTTTTATCTATTTATGGGTTGATATCCATAATGCCTGCAATGTAGTGTTTCTCTAAAATTATTTTTGTTTTAGGTTATAACTTTTTAATATCGCTTACTGGAAAAAGTAGCGTCATCTTACTTATATTTTTGTCCATGGGCACTTTGCACTTTTATTGTATCAATCAAGTTCTACATGTAAATATCGATTTTCTACAGTCTCGGCCGATAAATCCTCCACATTTTCAAAATATTTTGTCTTTATCACCACACAAAATACATAATTTTATCTCAATGCGATCGAAAAATATTGAACACTCAAGGCCCACGAAAAGCTGGTTTGTAGGCTCACCGATGGTCAAGAAACGCTTATTGTCAGATTCGGTCTTTATTATTTGCAGACAGTAATTGAGCCAGTTTTTAAAAAAATTGAACTTTCCGAATATGTCACCAACTGCCACCTTCGTCACATCGGTTTTGGTTATTTATTGCCAAAATTGAAGATACGCTCATAGTTCGATTTTCTGTCACGCAATATTAAAAATGACACCAGTACTAAATGAACGACCTAAAGATGCTCGGAGAGACTAGAGATAAAAGATAAGATTCAGCGACATAAAACCGAATAAACAGGATGTGCATGTGGATGAAGAGAAGGCACATACACATTCATGCATCCTCACACACTGTATTCTGATACTTTTCCTGCTGAAAGCACCAAATAACCTAGACTGTCAGTAGCATACATGTCATTTTTCACTTTTAGTAATGCACGTATGCGACATATGTTTACTTTACCGTTTTGTTCGTATTATTAAAATAGCAACACCGTAGCTAAGCGATGCAAGAGAATAGACAAAAAAAGAAAAAAAGAAAGTAGAAGAATATGATGGTGTAATTATGTATGAGTGAATAATATTTTTAATCAAACTACAGTGTTATGATAGGAAGAAAACACGTTGAGTGATGGTGATCAATATGAACGTTATATCATGTCAAATAAAGTTGGATTTATCGAAGAATGTCTTCATTAGACGTCTTGCTACTAAAAGCAGCATTTTCAATATTCGAAATGACTGAGAGTACGACGTAATAAACTTGAAATTCCAATGTCTATCAATTTTTATAAGTGTCTAGTGAAACAGCATTCTGGCTGAGTAACAGTATAATTTACCAACACATATTTTTTTTAGAACAAAACATGATGCAATACATTCTTCTTTTACGAAAGTTAGACATTCATTGCATAAACCAATTGGAAGAAATCCTTTCCAACATATAAATAATGATTATTTATGGTGGCGACACATGTATGGTTTGTTTTTGGAAAAATCCTTTTTTCACTCCTATTCAATCGAGAAGTGAAAGCTTGGGCGCAAAAATATGCACACGTTTTGTCCTCTTTCTTTTCATCGTCTGATTGTTTTTCGCATGATTTAGTGTTAATAAAAAACAAAAAATGCATGTGGTCGATAAAGAAAAGGAAGAAGAAAAAAGTAAGTAACGTTTCTTTTAAAATTTTGTCCCTTTGCAACAGTAA
>CAJNSZ010000133.1:0-10854 GCA_905329745.1 Rotaria sp. Silwood2 | reverse complement strand
ATAAGAATTATTTTGAGTAAAGTTTTTCACATAGAGTGTCATCTTTTTCTGAACACCTATGTGTTTCTCCCAATGAATGATAGGATTAGAAACAAGATAATTCTGTCAACAATTTTCCTTTTTTTGTTGTTCAAAACATGCGAGGAACAGTATTTTGAAAAAGCATTAGTCGATGCGCCTTTATCAGACGAATTGAACGATGTATTTTTTTTCTGCAAATGGAGCATGTCTTTCCAATCAAATCATTTTCTTTTAAAAATCTTCAGGTAAATATGTTTGAATGGCAGCAGTAGGAGAACAGCATAGTGGAGTAGAATGAAAAGCAAGCTTGAAAAGAAAAAGAAATTGAGTAGCTCATAAATTTCTTGGTTGTCATTAGCCAACAGGTGATTAATTTTTTTAATCCATATATGTCAGAGTTGGCATGGAAGTTTCAGTTGATTGAAATGCTCTATATAATTAAGAAAAACCAAAAGGACTTTTTTCTCTTATATATATTCAGTTGAGTTTGGTAAGTGCGCAAAATAGAAAAAATCTCTTAGAAAAAAACTCATAATAAGAATAAAGTTTTACAAACCAGATGAAGTGATTAATTTAGGCGAGAGTTCACAAAATCAACTCATATTAAACTCCATTAATGAAAATAAACTATAAACGTTTCTAGGTTTTTTTTTATTGTCGTATGGGAAAGTGCAGTCGAAAATTCATCGAAAATAATTATGCATCATATACCATTGAGTATAGTATTCAGACAACAAATTTAGCTTTCAATTTCATTAGTGCTTACAACATTTTATTACTCTTTAAATGTCATAAATGTAAAGCAAACATGTGGTACAATATACATGTGTTCTTAAACCCTATTCAACCCATACCTGTTCATCTAAAAAAAACTATCAATTTCTTTTTTTAAATTTCATTAATCATTCAATGTTTCCATGTCTCCATTATTGGAAAAATTATTATGAAATTTTATACTCATTCTAGAAAAACAAACGAAATTCTCACTATTATAACAATGTTTCTAATTTTATATCTGAACGATATTTCTTATGAGAAAATTATAAAAACCCTATTCCAATTTCAACTAAATTCCAAAGCCACCCATAATGTATACGTGAAACGAACGTTTCAACCTATTATATGCACTCTACGTCATCTCTGTCCCTCCCAGTACAACACATGATCTGATATTTGACGCACAGAAAAGATTGATAATCGGCTTTTGATATTAATATTGATAATAAATTCATTTACGCCTATCTAATCAGGACACGGATCCGACAAAGATGTATCTGCCTACAGGCATTCTCCGACAGAGAATAATCATGGTATATATATATGAAATACTCTCTCTTATGTTCATATCTACAACGCATCTACAAACATAAATGAATAACAGTAGCAGTAACAGCATCAATTTTCCTCCTAGTGGTGGCGGTGGAATGGACCCTCCTGGTGGCAACGGTGGAATACGTCCTCCTGCTGGTGGCGGTGGAATGGGTCCTCCTGGTGGTGGTGGTGGAATGGGTCCTCCACCGGACTTTGGTTCAATCTCGATTACAGCTATCCAAAGAAACTTGGTTTTCTACGGTTATATTCTTCTTTTCCTCTTTGGCTTTTTCGGTCATGCAGCAAGTGCCACCATCTTTCTTCGTCGAACTCTTCGCACGGTTTCGACGAGCTGTCTGTTCGTATGTATGGCTGGGTCCGATACAATCTATTTGTTAATGTGTATTTACGATTTTATTTTTCTTGGTCTTGGTGTTCCCACAACAAATATCAATCTTATGAATGCATTGTGTCGTTTTCGTTCATTTGTTCAATATTTTTCTATGTGCTATTCCGCTTGGCTCCTATTATCCATTACAATCGATCGATGGCTTCGTGTTCAATTCCCTTTTCGAGTCAAAGAATTGTGCACGACAAAAAGAGTACTTATTGGTGCATTCATTATTCTCATGTTTTCTGTTACACTCAATTCTCATTTACTGCTACCATCACTGGGCGTTGTACCGGGCGCTATCGCATGTGCTCCCGGTCCTATGTCAAATCCTACTTACCAATACTTCTACATGGAAGTATGTTTCTTTTTTTGAAATTGTCGTAATTAACAACATATTGATCAATTCTTTTCAGATCTGGCCTTTTCTAATAACCAGTCTTCAAATTATTTTACCCACAATACTTCTTCTCATATTCAGTATTAAAATATTCCTTGAGCTTCGTCGTCAACAACAAAAAAAACATCAATTGAAACAAGGTCATCGCCGTACTTTTCTCGATCGACAAATATTAATAATTATGCTCACTAGTATATTTCTCTTCTTTGTCACACAAATCCCATTAAGTCTCTTCTATATTCTTATGTCTTCTGTTCTTCGAAATGAACTTGGACTTGAACAACTACTTCAGCTTAATACTATTGTCACTTTCGTTGCTTCGATCAATTATGCTGTAAGTTGAATGTTAGTTTCTGAATCTCTTTTATCATACTACACTTTTTAAGGCTTCATTCTATATTCACTGCTTATCAAGTCGACTGTTTCGGGAAGAATGTTTTAATGTAATACATTGTAAACGACATCAACGTGTAGGTGTTATAACACAAATGTTGGGCCTTGAAGGATCTCATACACAAACTCAATTATTCCATTGGGAAGGAGGAAAATCTACGAAAGCATAGACATTCTATTTTTTATGGAATTCTTTTTTTTAAAACTACAATAAAATTTTAAAATTATTGTCAATTTTTTTCTATTAAATTCAAAATTGACCAATACTTATCCGTTTATAAGTGCGAATCTGCTTGGATTCTCAATGGTATGAATACATGGAGTAAAATAAAAGGAAGAGATCGCGAGAAAAACGGTGCAGAGCATGAACCACTATCGATCACTAGTATTGTCAATCTGATCATATCTTTGGTGCAGAAAAACTCAAACAACATGGTACATTAAATGTCCACAACTTAGTGGTCGATAGGTTGAATAACCTCAGGAAAAAAAGTACAATGTCGATCTGATGCCGATAGGGTGGGTGTGAGTGTGAGTATGACCTTTTCTTCATTGACATCCACACTCACACACCCTCCTCCATCCAAGTTAGTCAGTGTGAAAGTTTGAAATTTAAAATTTTACTGTTCATTGTTCGTTACTTCGTTCATTTGATTTAAAAAGAAGTTTCACTTAAAGTTTGTACTTTTTGAACAAAAGCATATAATGACTTTTTAAGTGACAACAAGCATTATCTTGTTTCATTGATCTGCGAAGAATCATTTCTGTCTCATTCACGAAGTTTTGATGTCCATCGTTTTTTAAGAACGAGCTCAAAAAACGACTGACGTGAGTCTCGTTGTCATAAGTCAAAAACCTCGTTCAAGCATTATAATAGATCTTGTATTTGAAAAGATAGATTCGAACCGAAATTTCATTTATCTTAGTCGAAAGCCTAAAAGTGAAATACATAATTCGCATTCAGCGAACTAAAATTCTCATCGAAATTAATCACTATTTCGTTCGAATGTGGCAAGTCATTTATTCTCAAGCTTCCGTAGCCACTTGGATTAGATGGAGCATTCTTGAAAACGACACTTCTGCACCATTTGATTTTTGGTCTATTACATGTCACATGTTTCAACATCAAATTCTTTGTGAACAAATAATTAAGTAATCAGAAAAAAGATGTCCGTACTAAGCAGAACAGATGTTTTCGTAATATCTTCATTTGAATGGATATTTCAGAGGTGTTTTCAATCATCTTAACAATCAGTATAGTGAGAACAAGTGAAAATTTAACAGTACGAAACATCATAATGTCCTCTTCTACAGAGAATAGATCTGTTTGTCACACCATATTTATTGTTCTGAGCTATATTGTCTACATCAAAATGCAAATGACAGAAGTCAATGAATGATTATCGGACACACGAGGAATATATTGTTGAATTTCGTCCAGAAAACAAAGATAAGTACTTAGAGTCAATGGTTTTTGTTGACTCTCGACAGATATTTCATCTTTTAATTTTTGAAACATTGATTCTCGATTCGTCATGCACATTGTATACACTTGATGCAGTAGACGCCCATTCATAGTAGAAAATGCCGGAAGAAAACTTTCGAGATTTTTGTGGCGAAGAAACGATTTGACATGATCGTTTGTCCATTGATCAATACAATGTGGTAAATCTCTTCAAAAGTACGAAAAATAATATAAGAAATTTTCCGTATCTGCAAATGAAAATAGTAAAACGAGTTCTACTGAATTTATAACTGAAAATCGAGAATAATTTCGTCTCGCTTGCGAGATAGCTTTTTCTACGGCCGACTATGGTTTGAATATTTACAGGTTTTAATCGAATTTATAAAGAGAACAGGTAGCTTAGACTTGTCTTTTACTTGCTGTCTGACAATTAGTAGCATAGGTAACATACTTTGTTGTTGTTGGTTGTTCATGTGGTTGATTTGTTATCGTTTCGATTGTTCTTTCAGATGTTACTGTCGTAGGCGACTCATATCGATGTTGTTCTTGAGTTCTGATTGAAAGATTCAAGTTCATCCTATGTCGATCGATTTCATTTTTCAATTTGAGATAGGCTTGATCGAATCCGAGTTTGGGAAAATCCACATAAATTTTTCCACTGACCATAATGCCCAACCATCCATCGGGTCGATAGTTTTGTTTCATCACAATCGGTATCAAGTGACATTGACGTTCATAGGCATAATGAGCTTCAGATTGACAGTAAGCGCTTTGTTTATAGGCATCCGACATGCACACGAACACAAATTCAGCATTTTCTATAGCATCAGCCATGGCAACCATTGTCGATCCATGTATTTGATCTCTATCAAGCCATACACGAAAGTTATCGTTTACTAGACGATCACAAATTCGATGACAAAGATCTGTGTCACGGTGAGAATAGCTCAACATGATATCGTATTTATAGTTGCGAACACCCTTTGTCATAGAAATGGTGACTAACTTCGCCGTTGCTGTTTCTTCTTTTTCCAGTTTCCAAATCAGACCTTCGGCAGCCCGTCGTAAACCTTGCTCAGTTGATGAATTGATCAATGTATGAAGATGTGAGATGAATTGTGAATTTTCCTTAAGGAATATTGCCGCTTGATTATGAAATGTCAATGCAAGAAGAATTTCGAGTGTCGGTTGCTGTTCTTGTACAGGATCAAATTTTGTTTCTGTTGCACATCGACAAAGATGAGGCAATATACTCTGTTTGGTCAATTCTTCTTTGATTTGATCATGTTGAACCAAACCTGCATAAGAAATCCGTCACGATTGAATGAAAAAAAGACAGTAATCAATCTATTTTCTCAGTTTAGTTTAGAAAAAAAAACATATCTCTCGTGAGTTCAGAAGGAAAAAAGTGTACGTACTCTTGAGGCAACGAAGTAGATTTCGAAGTCGTCGGATTTTTCTCGCATTATCGATTACATCGGTGAGAAATTTGATAAAGACATTTGCAATTTTGCTTGGATTTGCTAACATCTTAATATCTTGTTCGGTCATGATTGAAGCTAGAATACGATAAGCATTAAACTGTGCTTCTTCATTGTCAATATCGATCAATCGTAACAATATTGAAGATAATTGTTGACTTTTAATATAATCAAGTAGACTCTGTTCTAGTGTCAATGCATATAAATGAAACATACAAATTCCTATTAAATCGATAGTTGATTCATCCATCGTATTTATGTTGTTTGATAATGTGGATAAAATGAGAATATAGCTATCAATGATTTTGCAACAATCATCGTACATTTCTTTACCGATGATTTTCTCATTATGCGAACCAAAATCGAATATAATACCACCAAGTTTATCAAAGGAATTTTTAGTTATTCTATTCCATTGTCGAAAAGATAATGCATGCTGTTGTAACCATTGTGTGAAAGGTTTCAATAGAATTGTGCGAACAATAGAAAATATCTCATGACGACGATTACCTTCATAGCAAACAATATAATCAGTACATGTATTCAACAATAATTCTTGTGCATCGTTGAGTTCACTTAGTTCAGTTATTTGCTTAAACATGTTGACAAAAAATGGCGAGCATACACATTGAACTGTGGCATCCAAAAGCGGCTCGGATAAGGGATTATTTTGAATATCGAGTCGACGTCTAGAAAGTTGATTAATGGCTTTGATCATAGAATCGACAGCATTTATATGAATATCTTGTAAATATTTCCCATTTGTTGCAATCTCGATAAGACATCCGCTGAGCTCATCGATAAGAGACTGATGAATTAGAAGCTGTTTAAATGAGCTAACATTGGCTTCAGTAATATGATCAGTCATAAGTGCGAATAAAATTGAGACTCGAGAGAAAACTGTCCAAGACATTTGTTCGACTGATTGACCACTTCGCCATTGACATAAAATGTTCAGATAACAGTCACGAATGTTTGAAAATAGCGGATGATCAACGACAATAGATTCGCTGTAAATATTGGTATCATCGGTCGCAATAGATGCCAGAATTTGTTGGATTGCATTAATATTGTTTGGAAATTTGAAATTTTTCAATTCAGTAAAAATGACGTCACAACATTTCTTGAGTTGTTCAATAGTTAGTGAGGTGGTTTGGTTTTTTATCAAAGCACATTGCTGGTCAATAATCATGGATCCACTCATTATATCATGAATTGATTTTGTCTCAGTTCAAACTTTTTCTTTGACAAAATGAGAAAGGTATGTGCACGCTGTAAACAGTGTCTCGTCGGTGTTAAACGAAAAGAAAAGAAAAGAAAAAGAAGAAGAAAATGTTTAAAAAGCTGTTTTCATCAACACAGTACCATGATGAATGACATTGAAGAAAAAAAAGTTACTGTTGTTGCTGCAGCTGTTTTTTAAACAAGAACAACATTTTGTTGCTATTGCTGTTGTCATGCAATGGAGTGATGCACAGAGTATCTCAATGTCATAAATAAATATTGCCATAAAGATAATAGAAACGTTTCAGTTGAAATGAATAATGCTGCCAACAAGAATTAGCAACACAGAATATGATTTTTGTTCAGAAGAATTCTGATTCAGAATCTTTCTGTTACATGAGCAAATTCAATTCGTTGACGGATTCGACATTTCGGTTGATGATATATATCTTGTTTTCGTGTTATAAAAGATCAAACTTCAGAGAGCTTACCCGATACCAACAATAAGTTCATTTCTATTCGCTATGTAAATAAAACATTCTTGTCTTCCTCATTTCACCAGACTAGATCAAAATTTTATTGCTGCTTTTTTTCTGCAGTACAGATATTCAAACTCTTGTGACTTGAATGTTTCTCTCAGCCCATGTATATATAATATGAATGATACAGCAAACATCATAATGCTCGAAGTGCGATTTCTAAACAAACCGTCTGCTAAAATTGCAATTGGAGAATGTGTTTTCTGTGTTTATACAAAAAACGTTCGATAAAGTTATGAGCATCTAATCTAAAACAACTTCCAGTGTAATTATTGTGAGATTAGAATAGAAATCATGATAGATCTGCTCCATTAGTTAATGAATCATCTTGCCATTTTAGTTTTTTCAGGATTTTCCCACTTCCATATATTAGACTGAAGTATTTCTCGCATCAAAAGATTTCGCAAAAAATCCTTATCAAAAGGTGTACTTTTTCCAACGAATGTAGTCTTTTATATTTTTTTAATGAAATGTAACCACACAATGGAATAAACTACCGAATGTAACCAGTTTTTCTTGTTCAACCGTTTTCACAATGCATTTTACTTCTTCTATTAGTGCTGCCTTGATTTTTATACGGTCCTAGTTGATTGTCTGTGTTAGTTCGTCTCATGTACTACACAAACAAAAAAGAACATTCTGTACATTCAACGTCAAAAATGAGCTATGAAACTGAAGGAGTGAGTCTCTAGAAAATATCGTATGTAATGGAAAGGAAATAAAGATAATTCATGTTCGGGATTTTCTCCCTTAGAAGCACATTCTTCACTCAAAGAATTGGATATTTCTTGACGCCTAATACATAGAAACAGAGGGAACAACACTAAAAGTACATAAAAAATAATAAGACGGCTCTTGAATGACAAACAAACATGACAAATAGAATCATAGGAAAAATATAGAGAGAAGAAATATCATATTAATACAGGAATATGTGTACCTCTCTAACTAACATTCATTTTATCAACACTAAAATATTTTCTTTTGTTCCTTGAACACAGTGCGATTAAGAAAAAGAATAGGATACATGACTCTTTTCTATGTTGTATCAAGTACAGAAGGGTTTGCGTGTGTGTTATTTAAGAGCTCATTAATACTGCAGTCCACACTCTCTCATAGAATATTCATTAATTAGAGGTAAAGATTGATTATTCTACATGATTGAATACCATGCGACATATATGTAGATTAAATTTAAAAAAATATCTTCTAAATTATTTTAATCGATTTTAAACAACACTTTTTGCTTTGTCTTGAATGAGATTCCGAATGTTGCGTGCAACGATACGCACGAGATAAAAAGTTCATATTTATGATTTGTAAGATAATAACAGTTCAAGAAGGTACGAAGATCTAATGAGTCTAATTGAAATACTGCTAAGAAGGCAAATGATTGTATCCATTAGATCATTAGTTGAGTTCTAAAATAATTTTTTGATCATCTTTAAAAGACATTGCCGTATATTTTAAGAAACTCAGATATAGATAGATGAATAATTACATTATTCGCTAAATCCTAAAGCATACTTATTAGACATAGTGTATTTATACTTTGATCTCATTAAGATGAACTTGTTTTAAGAATAAAAAGTGTCGCATATATAAAAATTATCATACTAAATCGAAATAATTCTTCATTAGTTATACTCAAATAAGTACACTCCTGTTGGATTTCCAATTTAACTTTCGTCTCCCCACCGCAGAATAGAAACCCAGTGGGTTTCTATTACGACTAACTATTTCTTCTGTATTGTAGCCATGTTTTTTCATTTTACTTATAAAACAGAGAAGTGTTACATAATTGATATATCGAAATCTTCAAATGACGAGTCCAATTTCCGAATACCTAAAATAGTTTCCATGAAATCAGAGACTGATTATCAATTATGTCCCAGTTTTCTATTACTAAGTAGACAAAGTAATGAGTTCTTTACACTATTTTTAACATTCACATACTCATGTGTCTCCAATACTCGAAGGATCCTGATAGGAATGCGAACAGTTATGGTTAATACAATATTTTGTCTAATAAGTTGCCGAGCTTCAGAGAATTTAGCAATGAAACTTTTATTAGAATGTAAAGATGTGATTTTGTGAAGCGACTTCACGATAAAAACGTGTACACAATCCAGAAGTGAAAGAAGATACATTTTAATTATTTTAGTAGAAATATAAAGTAAGCATTTGATTCACAAATAACAGTCTTTTTTTTTGGTATGTGATTGAATCTACAATTCCTATAAATCCTATAATTAATGATAATGCTACTTCTGGAATAAAATGTGCAGTCTTTTCGAGTTTTTTATATGAAAAAAAAAACTTCTTTTATGGACACACTATATACATTCGGATTCAGCGTGCCAAGATACATTTTATCATGTGTAAAAATTCAAAAAAAAATAATAACGGATCGAATTTAGCATTATGTCTACCTTATTCAATTAGTCACTGCATGAAGCAACAATTTATTTATTCTTAGAATCAAATTTAAGATTGATGATCAGTAAGAATGATTCTCATTGATTCATTTTACTTCTAATCTAATAAATATCTTTTCATGTATGTTGACACCGGCTGAATGCCATTTTCTCTTATTCAAGATATAACATCTATAAACAGCTAAGCTGCAGTGACAGAAAAACAAAATATGTTTTGTTTCCTAATTATATGTCGACAGAAGACAAACGTAGTTCTATCATTTACAATTTCTGTGTTTTGTGACATGCAGTTGAATATCAATATTTACACATATACAACTATATATCGATCGTATTATGGATGACATTCCAGGCAATTTTCTTATTTATTTGTTTTAGAAACGCAAATATTATTTCACCGATATTATCTAAAAGAATAACCGAAAGTAATCAGAGACAAAAAATAGCAACTATAAATGAATCGAGATTATTCCTTCTCTTATTCAAAACTAAGTAAGTACAAAGAAATCGACATACACAGTATGAGTTCAGCACAAAAAAGTAAATTTTCTAGAGACATTGTATTGTTTTTGATAACATTAGTAATTTTTGTTAATAGGTACAAAAACAGAACAAGCAGCTGCTATCGCCAATGCTAATAGAATTGGTCAAGAGACACCAGATAGTGATCCACGCAAGAAAGCCGATAGAGAAAATGAAGGTCATCTTTCGGGCAGTCAATTTACTATTGCTGAAACTCCTGCTTTTCATGTCAGTGCAACAGTCGGAACCAAGAAATGAAACATTGTGCTATTGAGTAACTAACAATTGATTTTCTATATAAACGAGCATTTTTACCAGTGTGCATATTCAAATATTTTCTATGTAAAGTAAATCCTACCTATTGCTCTAATTTCATATTTGCTTTCGTGAATTTAAAATTTTGCATATTTTATCTGTCGATCAATAAACTACAATAGATGTGGGTGAGTTTGGGTTCATCTTATCTTAAGTCACACCCACATCCCACATTTATGCTATAGACAACTTAGAATTTTTATCTTTGTTCACTTTAAAAATAGTGCCACACTATTTCGTATGCTTAACAAAGCACACAAGACTGAAAGTGATGACATTATTGAAGTAAGCACTTGTATTTTAATTCTGCTTTGAACAATTCTGGGCAAAAATAAAATAATAATTTTGGGGATG
>CAJNSZ010000132.1:168399-243347 GCA_905329745.1 Rotaria sp. Silwood2 | reverse complement strand
ATTTTAGTGGTCTCACTTTATAAAAGAACAACAATTCTAATGAAACTAATATCCATTTCAAAAAAGAAAAAATGTGAGTATTTTTTTTAAATAACTTTTGATAGAAATTAGGTAGAGAGGTTCGGTTTTCACCGTTGAAAAGAGGAGATGGAACCGCATCGAATAGTCTATACCAAACTTTTCTCACAAATTTTCTCAGAGTCAACCATCAAGTTTGTTAAATACAAAAGATTTTTTAATGTAAAAGTTTTACGATTTCAATTGTCAGGACTGGAGTAGAATCATTAACTGAAGATCTACAAATTCAGTAAGACCTATGTTGTAAACTTTAGCCAATCATGAGTTATACACATTTGACTTCATATTGTCGGTAGATTTTTTCTAGAAAATTGACTTTTTTTCTCATTTTTTAATGAAACATCCATCTTACAAGCTTATTCAAAAGCCTAGATTTTTGAAAAAATGGGCGAAAGACTCTGAGAAAATTTGTCAGAAATGTCTGATATAGACTATTCGATGAAGTTTCATCTCCTCTTTTAAACGGTGAAAGTCGAACCTTTCTATCTAGTTTCTATCAAAAGTTATTCAAAAAATACTCACACTTTTTCTTTTTTGAAATGGATATTAGAATAAATGTTGGCCTTTCACTACTCCTCATGAAATGAGTTTAGAAAAATTTGAAAGATGAAGAACACACTTGAAAAGATTATCTTTTACTAAGTTTTTATATTGTTTGTGATATATCTCTTGACGGAAAAAAAGAAATTCATTTTCTTTGTTCGTTTTCTTTTTTACTTGAAATAACTTAAGATTTTTTTATCTTTAGAACTTGTTATCGAAAATCGACTGGCATATTTATTTTCATATTTCATATTAAACTAAATTCTGAGAATTCATTTAGTGATCATTCATTGTTATAGTTATTCATTAAAAAATCTAATCGGTATATATCAGGATTTGACTTTTTGTATTAGTTTAGTGTTATAAATTATTTTGTAACTCTTAGTTAAAATTCAAAACTGTTAACATTTGATAAATTGAACACGGTATATATTTTTATCTTTAAAAGGTCGTTTTTATTCAGTTTCTGTGATGATCAACTATTTTATTATTGAATTCTCAAAGAAATTATTCGAAAGATATTCTTATAACCAAAAAATATTCTATCAAGAAATTCAAAGAGAAAAAAAGACTGTTCTTCGCTGCATTTTTAAGAGAAGTGATAGCCTGCTTTGTCAATAACATACGGATGACACTTAATCTAAAGAGCGACTTGAAACAGAAACATATATTTCAAGAAAAAAACATCATCTCACATTGGTGATATATTTAACTCGTTTTAGAATTTCCGGTGCACAAACAATTCAATTTCACTTTGTCTACATTGAACTAAAAACTAAGAAACAATTATTGCTGCTTTTCAAAAATTAGGCCACGGACGCAGACGTATTTGTAACAAACAATTGAATATTATTGCTCGAAGACCTTTCTTAATTATGGATAAAACCAATGAAAAACAACAAACTAAAGCGAATATTATCAATCCAACGCATGATCAAATGATACAACACCTTTATCGTGCTAACCAAGTTGCAAAACGTGCATTACAGTTTGGTCATCATCCTTTTGGTTGTGTACTTGTCGCACCAGACAATGAAACTGTTTTGATAGAACAGGGTAACATTGATACAGTTAATCATGCTGAATCAACACTTGCTCGAATTGCTTACACTAATTTTTCTCCGGATTATCTTTGGGGATGCACACTTTATACGACATTTGAACCGTGTGCTATGTGTACAGGTACATTGTATTGGGCCAATATTGGACATGTTGTTTTTGGTGCAACAGAAAAACGTTTACTCGAACTCACTGGCAGTAACGAGAAAAATCCGACACTTGATATTCCTTGTCGTTACGTCTTTGATCATGGCCAGAAGAACGTTAAAGTATCGGGTCCATTTTCTGAAATTGAAGATGAACTTATCGAATTACATAAAGGATTTTGGAAATAAAACAAAAACTATTACATTTCTCTTCGTAGATTTTACATTAAGAAAATTCAAAGATGTTTCTTTTTAAAATGAATGTATATCATATTTTCATTCCATTTTCATAATCGATCATAAATTACGAAAACAATCGATTTTCATTTAATTCATTATTAGAAAATTTAAACTTGTTAAAAGTGAATAATTGAAATTTCGTTGT
This sequence comes from Rotaria sp. Silwood2, assembly GCA_905329745.1. NCBI lineage: Eukaryota > Metazoa > Rotifera > Eurotatoria > Philodinida > Philodinidae > Rotaria > Rotaria sp. Silwood2. The sequence continues at coordinate 241,136 of CAJNSZ010000132.1, read as the reverse complement.
AACAAGTATTGAAGAATAAAATAATTTCAACAGATAAGTTCAAACAACATGTATTGATCTTTCGAATATATATGAATCTATGTAGAATTTATATTAAGTAGTTAATCAAATATTATTAGAAGTTTAATAATTTCATTTCTCCTTTTTTATTGTCAAGTTGAACAAAATCATTTTTTTGAATAATAACAGTTATCTTAATTGACAAAATATAAGAGAAATGATCATACTATTGACAGAATGAGATTTGAGAAAGTTTACAAAATATTTTAAGAAGAATAATTTACTTTGTGAATAGTAGCATCATTCAACCTATGTGTGTTAACTCTAATTAGATAAACAGATAGATAGTTTGTTCCACTTTCGAATATAAATATATATGCTATTGTGTTTTGTGATATACGGTCCAAAATGAGTGTTGAAGTATAGGAGCAGAAATTTGGAGCTTTCTTTCATCGCTATTTCCTCCCTACAGATCATAATACCGTTAATTGAATTAATTTTTTTATTAATAGCATGTGTAAAATATTTAGCCTGAAAAGAAAATGCTTTCCATTGAATATTATCTGAATAATATTCATCAAATGATTTTTGGTTGTTATCAGTTGACATAGATACAATCTATTATATAAAACTTCGACATCGATTACACTATTGGATAATAAAATAATATGTTATTATTGCATAATGGTCTGTCTAAAAACAAATTAGACGAAATGTATGAAAAGTCGAGAACAACCGTGTTTCAACCTCAATTCATTGCTATCGATTTAAGTTGATTAGACACTATTCAACCTTTTTTCACGAAAAATTTTGATTATTATTTTTCTTCTGTATATATATCGCTTTTTGTTATCGAACATTTGCTATATATGATGAATTCCAATGTAAGTAGATAAAATAATTAATGAATCGAATATTTAATAACAAAGCCTTAGAAACAGAATGAAAAAAAGTAAAATTGTTGTATTCGAATTTAATTCAGTTTTTACTATTTAACAAAGCAGTTGTATTAAATAAAATATTTTTTTTTTGCACAAAAGTTCTATGTGATAAGAAACTTTCATTTTCAAAAAGTTTGTAGAAAGAAAAGATTATGAGCATATAATAGTTAATATTAACTCTATAAAATAAAAAGGAATGCATGTTCAATTTTGATCCACGTTAGAAAAATAGCAAACTCTTGCAAATAAATCGTCAATTGTGACTTTAAAAACAAATTATGTGATTTATCTTAAAATTTCTTGTTATTTTAATAAAGGTAATTACGAAAAAAAACAGAAAAGTCTCTTTTATTTTAATGAATAGGTGTTATCTTGAGCATTTGAACAGCATGTCGTTCAATTTTTGGTGATGTATAACTACTGAAAAATATGCCAACATCTTGCCGAGCCCATAAATCTCGTACTCGAGCCCATTGATTAGTGGGCCAACCCAAATCAGTCCATTTGACTGTGATTATTTCGCTAGTAGTGCTGTTGCGATTGAGCAATAGAACAGCTTGTGATCCGTCAAATAATGGACCCGCCCATATTTCAATATTTTGTGCAACGGTCAAACATTGATCATTATCTGTATTTTTCAATAAACCATCATTTTGATTCCATAACCATATTTGACTATCTTGTTTCTTACAATAAGACACACTTACAATACGTTTATTATGATTATGAACGTTCAAACTAAAGATAAATATTGATTTAATTATTTAATATCTTCTCATTCTTCTACAGGTACAAAGATAAAAACTTACCATTTTCCATTAAGTTGAGAAGTAATTGTTTGTTTGTGAATGTTCATTGTCCACTGTTGATTTTTACCTTGGCATGGTGCTTTTGAATTATCGATATAACATGAACTAGTGATAAGGTTGATTGTATCATTTGAATCACATTTATCAATTGTTAAACATTTTCCATCAACTCCTAATCGAATTCTGCTATCATGTGGATCATATATCCATTTCTGACTTTGTTTTAGACCTTTTAGTGAGGAACAATCACTCATGAATACCATACTTGAAGCGTTCGGTAGTTCGGATGAAGAAATAACGATTTTTTTTCCTTGTACACCTAAAGGATCTTGATTGACAGCTATTACTTCAGAATTTAAATAAATGTTTAGAGTAGCTTGACTCATCGTTGTCACATCACCACCAATCAAAAGTGGAGCTTTACTAATCGCCCAAAGAGAGAAATAAGATATATATTCCGTATCTGTCATACCACCATTTCCTATTCGAAGCACTATTTAAAAAAACGACAAAGCTTTTAAAAAAATATACCTCTCGAAAATAATCTCACTATCGGGATCATTCCAACCACCAGGTGCTGCTTTATCAGCAAATTGATTGTTCTAAATAAGATCGAAAAGATTTTTCAACATAAAATTTATAAATCTACTATATCCATAGTGCTGATCATTGAATCCCAATTATCCAAAATATCTCCGGTTGTTCTCCAACTATTACCAACATCTGCAGCCCATAGAGCCGGTGTGTCAATGCCCCATTCTATTCAAATATTGTTATTGACAAATAATCATATTATCTTTATTTATTTATTTTTTCAAGATATTTACCGCACAATGAGTACAAAATAGGTCGGCCAGTAGCATTTAATGCATCACGCATAACTGGATAGCGTACTTCTGGTTTAGTACCATCTGTATTGCAATTATCATACTTTAAATAGTCGACACCCCATGAAGCATATGTAGCTGCATCTTTTTTTTCGTAACCTAAAGAACCAGGTCGACCAGCGCATGTTTTGTATCCAGCATCTAACCAGTAAATGAGATATAAACAAAAACTGTATAAAAAAAAATGAATAATAGATATAATCATACCTGAGTATAAACCAAATTTAAGTTTACGAGAATGAACATAGTCAATGATAGCAGGCATGCCACTGGGAAATGCTTTTGGATCAGCTTGAATAGTACCGTTAGCGTCACGACTTATCTGCCAACAATCGTCTAAGTTGACTAAAGAAATAAAAATCACATAAAAAGAAGATTTCAATCAAGAGTATTTGAAAATGCTCAAAACGAACTATATTCATATCCAGCTGCAGCCAAACCACTATCTAAAATTATATCGACTGTCTGTTGAATCATTTTTTCTGTATAATTACACCAAAAATTATACCAACTATTCCAACCTGAAATAAGTTAATTAGTTTAACAATATATTTAAGTATTTTATTTCTTTTACCCATTTGTGGAGTTTTTCCAAGACCATTATTAAGTCCATAAGATACGTTCACTAGCATGAAAATAAGTAGAAGTCGTCTTAATATCATCTTTATTGACCAAGTAAACATCGAAGAGAGAAAAGTATGTCCATTTACATAGAGTTTGTTTCTGTTTTTGTTTAAGATAAATATAGATGACTATCTTATTATCAGTTATCTCGAATTTGATATCTTTGTATTTATGGGTTTGAAATATGTCATTGATAATAGTAAAAACAACTGAAACATAATTTGAAATAGAACTACTGCATGAAGATAAATTAAAAGATTTTGTCAATGTAAGATTTATCGAAATATAGAATCACCATTTGTTTCAATGTGCAAAAATAGAAAAAGTTCTAATTAATCAGTTTGTGTAATATTTTACTTTAACACTTAATTAATTGTTTGATTTACGAATACGATGAGAGCAAAAGAGAAATATTTTTTTTTCAATTTTATAATAAAAGAAAATTCTTATTTAATATATAAATGTTTATTGTTAAAGTAATTTGATAGATTATAAAAAAAAACGAATATTTAATCAAATGTTCACGAAATCTATTGTACTATTTTTTTAAAATTCTAAAAAAATTAAACTTGACTTTACAATAAAATTATTTGAGAATATATTCGATAAAAAAATTTCACCAAAACGTTCATCGTTCATTTAAATGTGTTTAAAAAATGTTGATTTTATTTGATCTATGCAATCGAACTTTTCTATATCGAAGCAATCGCATAATTCCAATCGTAATAATTCCACAAATAAAACAACATGTTGTACCAGTAACAATATAAAATGCATATGGATGTTGTTCAAAGCCATTTAATAAATTCATTCCATACATTCCTGTAACAAAAGCGCCCACTCCAAAACCCATTGTTATAATATTAATTCGAATTTCAAATGCAAGAAGTTCATTTCGAACAGCATCAAGCATAAAACCCGTAGCACTTTCAAGTGTATGAACTGAATCAGAAAGATCCGAAATAGATCGACGTACTTCGGCCATTTGTTTAGTACATGCTTCAAGTAAAAGTTCAACTTCTATATGATCGGATATATCTCGTTTACGATTATCAGTAAGATACATTCCAATCATATCTTCATCTTGTGCAAGAACATCAACGATAGCTTGATGTGCAAGATCAGCATTTCGTTTATATTTATCAACTTTTTCTTTGAGTAAAGCAAGTTCACGTAAACTTACAAGAGTAATACGAGCATAAGCACGTTCTCGAACATTTTGAAATTCATTTAAAAGTTCATTTGTTTTTAATTTTAATTGACGAGCAACAGTTTCTAAATTAATTTCCGCTATTCGAAATTCAAATGGTATTGGATCAATATTATTTAATGTAGGAGTAACAAATCGTTCATTATAAAGTTCATGTATATATCTGACATTTCGATTATACGCTTGAGCAATACGTTCCCAATGAACAGCATCTTTTATTCCAAAAGGTTCTGCTATAACTTTATCAGCAGATGGAACAAAAAAAATGCTTCGATCAGATTGCACTAAACTTCGAAGTCTTCGAAATGAAAAACAAATAAATCGATTTTGACGTATATCAATTATTGGAACATTAATAAGAAGATCAGTATCAAGTTTTTGTAAATCTCTTGGTGCAAGATTATATTGTTGACATATTTGAGCACGATCAAATGGACCTCGATGAACTTGTAAATCACCATCTTTAGTTAATATAAATATATCACAATTTAATTTATGAGAAGAACTTGATAAAAAATCTTCGCGCGATTTTGATTCAGATGATTGAAATCGACGTAATATTCGACTATTTAATAAAGAATTATTTAAATTAAATAGATTATTAAGATTTCTTTTAATTAATTGAAATAAAGGTTTTTTTGAGTTAGTTCCATTTAATTCCTTTAATACTACAGACAATATAAACCGCATGATTTATAATATATTTGCTTTTTCTTATTTTCTTATACGAATCGGCTTACACTAAAGAAATGGTAGCCAGCATTCATCATTTATTTTGTCCTACACACTACAAACCAAACGTAAAGGAAGAAAAACAAATAGGCAATTTTTTTCCTTTGATGTAGCCAACATATAACGAATAAAGCATAAACAGTCGATACAAATCATATAATTATTGTCGTAAACAAAATACATTCGGAACCTCTTTATAGATGAAAATTATATGTATTAACAATCGGAAATTTTTTTATTATCATATTGGAATACATATCTTCATAAGAAATTTCTAAAATAAATGAAAAAGAGGTCGACTGCAGTTTTAGTAAAATTCCCACAATACGATTAGTTCGTTTAACATACCAATCAGATAGTTGTCAAGCTAAATTTGTTGTGATGACATATCAACCGTAGTTAAGTTAACTATTGTTTTTAATGCGGTGCGAAGCACAGCATTTATGTAGTCCGTCGCGAGTTTTTTTTTTTAATGCGGTGCGAAGCACAGCATTTATGTAGTCGTGCGCGAGTTTTTTTTTTTACTCTTTAATGCGGTGCGAAGCACAGCATTTANATTTCAATAACTGATGAGTGACGCTGATCCGAACACAGTTCCATGGGACACAACCGTAAGGAAGGGGGTGGAATGCACTTTAGTAACCATAACAATGATGTCAGAACAAAAATTGAAAACCTCTCAAAAGTGAACACCTCCATATAGTAGACACTTTGAAAAGGCCTCTTGGATGTCCACTAAAGAGGTTCTACTGTATATATGGGCGTGCTCAGTTAGCTTGATACCCCAGATCACTTTTAAGTACAATTACCGGAGTTCTATGCACTTATCTTGCCCAAATCCCAGCTACATTTTCGCATTGATCAGTGGATCGAAGATAACCGAAGATTGCATAGTACAGCTAATGGTTATAATCAAAAGTGAACTGGGTATGAAGCTAACTGAGCACGCCCAGACAGATAGAGTGGCCGTATTTGCCATGACAGCATAAAAACAAGAAGCGAACATATGTTGACAAAGAGAAATCGCACTGTGAATCATCGGATGAACCAATAATAACGAACTTTTCGCCAATAGGTGCTATTTTCGTGAAAAAGGAGGAAAAAGAGGTCAAAAAAGAGGATTTATTAAAAAAAAGAGGTACAAGAGGAAAAAGAGGTCGAGTGGGAGGCCAGGTCAAAAGTGATTGCATATCATTCTGTTAATCTATTTCAAGAAAACAATGCATTTTCGAAGAAAAAGAAATTTTTGATGAAAAATACTTTAGGAAAGCTGTTGTCCACCTCTTATTCGAGACAATTCTTTTGTTAGAAAATATTTTATGCATACATTATCCGATATAGTTTCGTGCGCTGATTACAAATATACCACTAGTTTTCAATAGAAATGCTTATGAGCCTTGAAAAACTTGCCATATGATTGAGGATCGTTTATGACAATTTATACTAAATGTCATGATAGAGGACACAGAATAGAATATTCTTAGACAGTATGAGCGGATTTGGATTGTGGCGGTAAGGAACAAGCGTTCATTCTACTGAACTCTCAGCCATTCTGATAATTAGTTTAGAATTTGTTTTTCTCAAATAGCACGCACGCAAATAAAAATATTTCTTCGTTGATCGATATTAGATGATATACAGATTGAGAATATCTATTAGATATTCCTACCAGTTGGTTTTGTTTTGTTAAATATTGATTTCATTATCAATATGAATTTTTTCAAGCTGATTTTTTTAAAATTCTGGTTACCCTACTCTACTTTGGATCTGTAACAGAAATGATAACGTTATTAGATAGAGCATATCTTAAAGCATACCTATTATTATTTTAATTGATGAAACGTTCAATCTCGTTTTTTTTCGTCTGATGTACATCTGAACGCAGACTGTGGAAAGAGGGGAAGAAGCTGACTCGAAATTTCTAGCTCTATTATTGACCACCTCTCATAAATCGTGTGTTTCAGAAAAATCTGTATTAAAAATTGAAACAATTCTATTGTAGTTTAATGTAAAGACTAGCTAGAGATTATAAATTTGATAAAGAAGAAAAGATCATCATTTTGTTTTCATAAGTTTAGTTTTCTAAAATAATATTTATTTCTGTGTCAATATTCGAATAAAATGATATATGAATTGTTATTAATAAGTGTAAAACATACTTCAACATGAAATACAGAATTAAATTGTACAGCTAATTCATGTAATCTTAAACCAAGATCATCAGTATTCATATTCATTAATTTTTTATCTTTTTTATTTTCAAAAAAAGTTCGTAATAAATAACGAATTTGATAAAGAATAGATGGAATTTCAAATGTCAAAATTTTTCTTGTAAAAACAAAAGAAAAAAAGGTGAATAATTTATATTTATTAAAAATTATATTTACTTTTCAATAATTTGTTGAAGATTTTTTATTAATTTTTTCGCTGTTGCAACTGGTTTTCGCCATTTTTTCATACAATTAACTTTTTTTTCTATTAATAATTTTAAATCTAAATAATCAATAAGATTTTGTTGATGATCTTGTGTTGCTTCTTTAATAAATTGTTGAGATTGTTCAATAAAACCAAGATGATATGCACAAATAGCTGCACGATAAAATCCTTTAAAATTTTCATCTTTTTTTAATTTTAATGATTGTTTAGCATCTTCATAACCAGAATAAAAATTTTTATCTTGAATATAAGCAGCTGAACGATTTGAATATAATAAATATAATGGAAGATTATCTTCATTATTATTTTCAATAAGTTTTATTGATTTACTGTATGATTCAATCGCTAACAACCATTCTTTATTTGAATAATATTTATTACCTTCACTTTTATATTCCATGGCAGTTGATGACATTTTTTTTTATTTTTAATTATTTGTTGATTTTAAATCTAAAACAGAAAATTGCATTTCTAATAAGATTCAATAGAATCGATACGAACGAATTATGTTAACGAAAAAATTTTACGATCGATGATGACTGTTTCTTAGCTATTACGTTTTCGTCTATCATGTACTAAAATTTAACGACTGATTTTCTATCCGTCAAGAAAAAAAACATGTGCGCAAATCCGTTATGATTGTTTAAATAGCGGACGAACAAATAATTGCAAAATAATCAGAAAGAATACTAAACGATAAGAAAGAAACAAAAATATCTAGGCCACATATCGAGAGTTAACAATAAAATAGATATTCAAAGTATATTTTCTTTACGTTTAATATCTTATGAAAATAAATTTCATTTGCTGTTAAAACAATCTGAACAAAAAACATTTTTTTACAGTGAAACGAAAAATTTTGAATTAACTGATTCAATTTATTGATCATTTCCTTCAAGAAAATATCGGACTTATTAGAAATTTCTTTATTTATAAGTTTACTTTTTTTGTTTTCTTTAGTCTTTTTAGAAAATTTATTTCATTGTTTTGTATACTGTTATAATAGTTTATTGATAACACAAATGCATTATATTTTGATATATACGTCCATTGATATTCTACTAATTTTTATTTTATCTTTTTCAATAATTCTTTGAAACTAAAATTTAAAAGAAAAATATTTATTTATAATGTAACTAATCAATTGGTAAAACAATAAAAGAATTTTTCTAAAGTATGAACAAAAATTAAGGAAATAGATTAAATTGAGAACAAACACAAATTTCTTTTAGCACAAGCAACGAGAATATATTTTTTTTCTACCACGCTGATAGTACAAATTATTTAATATATTATAAGTTAAAATAGCATTTATCTTTTGTGGATATAAATGATGAGAAGGACGTTTGTAACTTGCCGATCGATTTTGTTTGTCTTTTTATGTAATCAACGACTTTAATTTAGATTGCCTAGGTTTATATAGTAAAATATTCTTTTCATTGTCACTTATAATTATTATTTTCAGCGGTGAAAATTTGTGGCTGTGAAGATGGATGTGGGTTTGTGGATGCTATCTTCTCACACACGTCATTCACACATAAATTCCAAGTACAAAGGAAAAAAATAATCATTGATTTATAATAAATAAAAAGGTCTGAATAATCTCATCCAGTTGTATATTAACACCTACTGGAAACAATATAATAAAGAATAATCCTTCTTAATAAATATATGGAAAGTTTTTCTTGATAAGACATCGTGATAATTTGTTACTATCACGTTCGTAACATGAACTTTTTTCGCTTTTTGAACTTATTCAAATTTTAATATCATTTTCTAAAATTTTTTATTTAAACCTAATTGCTAAATAGCTCTATTAAAGTGAATACACCAATGAGATCTATCGATATTACGACTAATTTTAAGACCAAGAATTGGTTTCCCGATCCAGCCTCATTCGTCACGATCATTTGTTATACTTCCAATTCCATGTGCAAAAGTTTTTGGTACTCTTAATGAATTTAAATCTGTCAGATTCAATGTAACAGAATGCTTTGCTTCATCGTTATCACTTTTTGCTACACAAACAATCTTTCGTTCAACATCATATTCATGGTCGTGAACTGGAACAGCTTGAATTATATTAAAAGCTTTTCTTTCAGTCATATTGTAGTAAAATCTGAAAGATTTAAACAATGATTTCTATTGTTATCAAGATAGAATTGATCTGCTAATTGTTCTTATATACTGGGTATTTCCTATTTCATTGAATTTCAATAACAATTATGCATAGAGATACGAAAATTCATCCGTCATGAATATTTTATTAATACACATTATAGAATATCAACTTAGAATATATTCAAATCGATTAGAATTCACCAATTTCCAACTTAATCAAGCAAAATCTTTAACTTGAAAATTTTCTCTTATTTCTGCACTTTTTATCACAAATGATTTATTCGAAACAGTAGAATCAAAGAAAATAATAATTTTTTTTACCTTTTTTTAGATATGATATATATATATGTCTAGTATCTATTATTCTATATTTTATTATATTCTTATATGTTTCCTTCTAATTGCTTTTCTGGTAGTTTTTTAATTTTAAACACAGTCATTATAATTAGGTGCCAAACATACTATGCGATCTATGAAATGTGATTGGTGTTTTCATGTGACAACACTAGTCACATCACATTTCTTAATTGATTTTTAATTTTCGCAGTATGTTCGATGCTTTACTGATGTAACTCACACACACACACACTACTGTGTGTGTGAAGGCTGTGTCTGAAGTAAAAAGCTACCGAAAAAGACATTACTATGAAACTAGTGCTATATATGTAATTGGACAATCTTAAATGGGTTCAGTACATGTAGGTACAACCACCAAATTTTACTTTTGAAGTAGATAATATTGTATTAGTAAACGCTCTGTCATCAGGATTGTGATGCATAAATGGTCAATATCTGTGATTTTGTCGCGATAGATGTTCTACACTAATGTAAAAATTCTTATGAAATCCTTCTAACTGACTTTGACAAATAAAAGCAATAATTGTATTAATGAAAAAAATGTGATTTTCCAGAAGCATCAAATAACAAATTATAGCTTCTTATATGTCTCAATAATAGCTTACCTCTTCTTTGTCAAATATTACAATGATGTTAGATGACGATAATATTTCCTACATTTCTATCATATTTTGATTTCTCATCAAAGGTAAGTTCTGCCTCATGATGATGTTAAACTGCTTATCAGTCACTCCTGCAAGACATGTTATATAAGATACATCGAGGAAAAGTAAATAAATATGAACGTGAGATAGAAAATAAAACACAACAAACATATGAACATGAATAAAAACAAAAGATAACAAAAGTTTTTTCAAAAAAGACCTATGTAAAATCCTGATAATCCTTATTTCTGTTTCTGTTGCTAATGGACTTGACAAAAATGATATAACATAGAAGAATTCTATCAAGATTCAATATCTGTTTGAAACGTATCATTTCATCTAATTAGTCTTTCGTCAGATGGAACTTAATTGTTGATACATGATAATTACTTATAATATTATTAAAATTAAAATGAAATAGTCACGATAGTACATTAATGAATAGGACATTTTCATTTCTCGAAAGTCTTGTTTTCTCTCCTCGATAAAGCCGCTTTATATCATCGATAAATAGATATTTTCGATATGGCGAACTACAGAATATAAGTGAATAGAAACTGAAACATAACAATAAGTAACACTGCAATGATTGGCGCATCTGTAGGTGAAAGAAGTAAATTAACATTTTAAAGCTTGAATATACAGATAGTTTTGTTTCATTTACAACATTCTAGTGTTTATGAAAAAAATAACAAAATTCTTTTGGTACTCTGAAAGAAATTTTTGTCCTCATATAGACATCATAACAAAAGTCTATTGTTATTAAATATTTTTATTTCTTTAAAATAAAGATTGAAAATACCATCAAAATTTGATTATCTAGACAGGGGTGTAGCCAGAGGATGCAATGAGTGCCTGTAAAGTGCCTTGGTCAGACAACACCTGGAAAGAGAGTACAGATAAAAATTTTTTGCAAAGCAAAAAGTTATTTTTCTGCTCGTAGGCACTTTCCGTGGAAAATTTCAGGCTACGTTGCTGTATCCAGCTAAAGACTAGTTCCTGAGGAGAGTGTGCTGTGAACTTTCCTATTAAGATCCTATATGGTTCGTGCAATATATCAAAAAGTTATTATATCAAGTAAGATAGTTGGTTACGTTTGGATAAATATCATTCATGAATCGCTATTTCTCTTTGATCATTATCCAGCATACACCTAATATTGTGAAACACGTTATATTTTATTGGTTGAAAAGAGAACATTATTTCACCTTACCACATTCAGTATTTTTATACTTGATAGGTCACAAGGTGAAAAAGATGTATTGAAAAGAAAAACTCACCTTAAAGCATATTTTTAGATAAGACATAAATTCAATGGATAAATTAAATTCAAATCAATCAAATAGAAATGATCATCTAATATAAAACAATTTGGAAAAAGAGCATTCATCATTATCATCTTCATTTGTTTTTCAAAACTATGTTTAAGTAACACTCAACACGCAGAAAAGTTTATTATCAATTAAAAGCATCAATATGCATATCACAAACATATGAAGAAGATTTTTTTTTGGTTCAGTAAGTCTTAATTCATTCATATTTAGAATTAGTTTAAACAAAAAAAAACAAACAGTTTTATTTTTAGTTTCATATTAATTATTATGGTGAATTTGAACAGGAAGGTTTATTTCTCGCTTCTGTTCGATCTATTCGAATAAAACCAAGTGAAATAGATAAGCAATACGTATCATCTTTTGTTTCAATGACAAATGATGACAAAAATAAATAGTTACTTCGAGCCATCATTCGATAAGTATGATTATTAATTTTGAAAAAAATCAATTTATCTACACAGTTTTTCAAAATTTTAGTCAAGTTAACTTCTAAAATTGATATGGAGTTCAATATGAAAATGAGGTCTTGGTTTTTTTCCTCTTATAAAAATTACAGTGATTTTTTCAATCTTTGAAAAACATCAAGATTTTTATAAATTTTCTTTTACGTTGATATCGGAAAAATGAAAAGTAATTCATTAAAATGCCTTTTTAGAGTATTTATTTAGGCAAATATCATTTTATTTTGAAGGTTTAATTTTAATATTTCTTTTTATTTCATTTGATCAAAGTACACAAAATAACAACAATGACATATCAGACACAGTATATATTGAAAATGAAGAAAACATTTTGAAATTTCTATTAGAAAAGGCTGAATTATCACCTGTGTCACATTGAACTTGTTCACAATATCAAAGTAAGAAAATTACTAAACAAAAAATATATCAATGCACTTATTTACAGAATTATATGTCTTTAATATAGAAAGAAAAGATCTTTTTTCTTGAAAATATTTTCAGAATTGCTTCTTATAGATAAACTCGGAATAATTGTCAAATCTATGGTAACTAAAATAACTGAAGTGATCGGGTTGTCTTTGAACAAAAATATGCATTATTTGCTTCTCAAAGATAAATATAAATTCCCGGTTAACGGATTCTTTCAATGTAAATCGGATTTATTTTTCCGTATTGAATAAGTAATGTGGAATAAATGAAAGAAAATTATTTTCTTTGTTTTTTTAAATAAAGAGTAAAGGTTTTTACCAGTTCATTCTTAACACAAAAGATGCAGAATTTTCTGGCAAGAAACTTCTATATTTCTGATGCTTTTATGTGACTTCATTCTTTGAAAAATGATTCGATTAGTCATCGTGTTTGTTTAAAGCATTCTTCTGTATTTAATTTTTTATCAAGAAATAATTTTTTTTCTCTGACATTTGTCTCTGATGATCGGAAAATTTTAAAAAAATGAATTGTCTTTTATTTGTACAGTTTGTTTTAGTGAAATATATCATTGTAGAGCTTTATTTTGAATTCTAAAGATAAAGAATTTTATAAGCTACACAATTCCATACTAATTAACTTGTTCAACAAGATTTTCATAAATTTCATGATCATAGAAACAATTGATGTATTTTCGATGACAGTTCAAAATCTTTTGAAAATTTTTCAGAAAGGTCTCTTTTTTTCAGCAACGTACTTTAATACTTATGAAAAAAAATGTTGAAAATTTGGAATATCACTGAGACTTTAACTATAACGTGTAATTTTAATTTTTACCTACTTCTACTGTACAGCAGTCTTCAAAATTGGGCCAACTTTTTGATGAGTTGACCTGGCTCGATCTGCATTCTATTAGAGCCCGTCAAGCTCGGATTGATATTGATTATAAATATATGTTTTTAAAGAAAACAAAACGAGAATCTCTATGGTATGGAACTTAATGATGACTTCGATAATTGATCAGAATATAATAAAAGCTTTAGTATGATGATAATCACGAGTTTAATAAGATCAAGCGAATCAAATACTTTTAAAAGCAACATGAGAGATAAGATGATTTTCCTATTGGACCAGAAAAGAAGTATCTATTTGTCGGTACTCTATTTTTATGAGGTCTCTCATTCCTTCTACCAAAAATTTCTCAAGAGAAAATTATTTATTTGTCAATTTAACAAAGTTAAATAGATTACTATTTGCAGCTTACATTGTTAACTTTAATCGAATGCTGACAACGTTCCACTTCAATGGTATTCATATCGATTAGTTTAATTAATGCTTTGCTTATTTTGTATCTAGGTGAAAAACATGTTTTAATTGAAAAACGATTTGTTTTTATTTTTTGCCTGAACGAAATTCACAGAACGCTTGTATAGAAAAACTTTTTGGCTCTTATCAGTTGATTTTCTTTGACAAAAGGAGTCAAGTTCGAGGTAGGCCACCCATTTTGAGACCTGTTCTATGCTTTTTCAATAAGTAAATGGAACCATATTTTATAATTTCATATAGAAAATGTTTAAAGAGCAGATTATTTTCTATATTTTGATACCCAAACGAACTCTTGAGGACATTCTACAATGTTCATTTACTTTATGCTATCTGTTATTGTTTTCTAAAATGATTTAATTCAATTTATTTATTTATTTATTAAGTCAAATGAAAAAAATCTTAAATTTGACAAATATAATGAATAACAACAACTTTCAAATAAAATAGCTTTTATTTCTCAACATTTAAATCCATCAAATGAAATCGAAATCTTAAGTAACAATGGAATGTCCATTGAAATGGAAATTTTTCTAAGTTTAATTAATGAACATGTCCAATTAAAAGGTTTTAATAAATATCGTGATGATCTTGATACAAAATCAAAGCAACATTGAATTTATTCATATTTTACAATATTTGAAAATCATCAACTTATGTTTAATGGAGCGCCAATGATTCCATCTGATAAAAATGATCGGCAATTTATTAGAAGAAAAGGTTTAGTTGAAAATGCGTTATTATGTATTGTTTTTCAAGAAACTCTTTTTCATAGTTAAGAAAGAAAAAACAAAAATAAATTAGTTTTAATTTTACATTAAATTTGGCATCTTGCTGACCTTGAACCAATAGTTGATCCACCGGGTGGCAATTTTAAACATGAATAATCATTTCGAAATTATTTTCTTACATTAATTTTGAATACAATGAACATCATTTAAGAAACACTTTTTTTTATACACGTATTGTTGAACAAAGACATTGTTTAAAGCATGAATATCTTTAAAAACTTTGTCGAACCTTTTATTATGATTCTAAATATGATTTATCAGCGTTATGTGACAATACTAGCACGTCATTCATAAAGACAATACACCAATCTCAGCTTCCACGCACCGCCAGATAGTCATACCTAAACAACCCCTTTCCATGCCATACCTCGTACCTGTGCATCCACATTCCTACAGAAGATAATGCTTAACCAAAATATGTTTCTAAGTAGTCTTTTTATCTGTAATTTCACATATAACAATATCTGTTTATGAAAGCCTATGGACTTCCAAGAAAAGCAACAAAATAAAGCTTTTTTCGCGTACCTGATTTAGAACCTGCTACTTATACTCCAATCATTACTCCTATAGAACAAGATCTTTAAAGATCATTTTCTATTCATACAGCTGTGGCTCTGTAAAACACCATGCAATACAGATACTTTTGTGAGAAATATCGCCAAAGACTTTTTTCAGTGATTGATTAATTTTCAAGGTATCTCTGAGACTAAAGTACACATTTCAATGGAAAAAGACTTTTAAAGGTTTTTCCCGAATACGCCTTATTCCCCATATGTTTCCGTAGAAATAAGATTTGGTTCCGATA
Organism: Rotaria sp. Silwood2; assembly: GCA_905329745.1. Taxonomy (NCBI): domain Eukaryota; kingdom Metazoa; phylum Rotifera; class Eurotatoria; order Philodinida; family Philodinidae; genus Rotaria; species Rotaria sp. Silwood2. The sequence continues at coordinate 225,235 of CAJNSZ010000132.1, read as the reverse complement.
TGATTCCACATGGATACAACTAAATACTCATCAATATTAGTATCAGAGTTCAGTACAGTTGCACGATTCTTTCAGTCACGGAAAGTGTTCGAAAAAGACCGATTCTGGCACGCTTATTTTACGATCGGAATACTGCTTTCATCTTCCACAAATGATTTTTCAGCAGGAATTACATAGGCACCAGACGGAATTGACGAGAAAATAGCTCTTCTTCGGCGAGCAGTTGCGGTATCTGGAAACCATAGGTCATCGACCTGAATTGCTGTATCACGATTTTCTTCAGTGAAATTCGTATACTCTTATAATATTAGTCTAGTTGCACTAATATTGATGGGTAAGCAAAGTGTTGTTCAATGATATAATGAAAGATGACTGTTTTGATTGCTACTCGAAATTACTTGAAATGATTTGAAATTATGAAATTAGTTTGTTTCCTCTTGCTTTTTCTGAAAAAAAGCATATTTTTCAAGAAGAAGCTGACAGTAATGATAAAAAACTTTCACTAAAAGACAAGATTCCAAATAAAAGATAAGGGCATTTATGAAAGATCAGACCTGGGACTATTTTTCTATGTATTGTGACACAACTTAACTTTTTCAAGGGGGACTTAAGTACGGTACATCGGTACTTAATTAACTTTTTTGTGAATTGATGTTAGTCGAATTTTTGCTACTTCGAGGCCATTCTTCATGAAAATCAATCTGACTGATGCCAGTCGATAGAGGTAAAATATCGTTCTCCTGTCCATCATCCTTTCAATCTATGATATTCTATATTGCAGTCAACGGAAGTTTTGATCATAAGAGCTACCCATTAACTCAAGCGATACAGACTATCATACAATAAAACCTGTATTTGTGAACACTTTTCTAATGTGATTAACCTGTTACAGCAACTGCCTGTCGGCTTCGCCGAGCAAATCTGCCGGCTTTGGCTCATTCTAGTGTGATCACCTCTGGATTCTGAATTTAGAAACGATTTTGCGATCCATTCACTTTACATCAATCTCCTTATGTGGGTGTTGGCAGGATACCTCCTACACTTTCACTCACATAGACTTCCATATGCTTATTCGCACACGCAACACAACCAGCCGATAGAGATATCATCAAAAGAAGGAACGTGTGGGTAGATCAATTGAAAAAACACCTGATCGATCTCTTGAAGTTCTACAACAATAGATCTTTTGTCGAATTCAAATAATCAATTAATTTGCTATATATAAGTAATCAAGAAAGAAATACTGAGTTATTTTCGCTGATGCGTTCCGCGTTGTTTATTCAAATATGAACATTCATAAGAGTGTATATATTGTTTTAAATATTTTATTGACGTTAGTTACAAAGGAAAGGATCATATTGGTTATTGCGTTATTTTAAAACATAACAATAATAAGGTAATAAGTGACGGTGAAATTTAATTACGGATTACCTAAAATGAATGCTCAGGGTGTTTAACCTGATAAAACGTGCTTTCATTTTGGAACTATTGAATGAGTCTTTAGTGACTTTAAATTTGAAAACACATGAGTTAAACAAATGACAATAGTAACTAAAATCAAAGAAATAAATAAAATTATTTTCGATAATGAATTCTTTAACTCAAAGTCCTATGTACTTTTCTTGGATTTTAATCGAATTTTCAAAATTCATTTTTGCATTTTTCAGTTTTACTAATTTTATTAACTTGATAATGAATTAATGTCGGATATTGTTTCGAAGTGCGCACTACCATTTTTTGAATAACTGTTGACCATTGATAGATATCAAGTTCATGTCTTGGCCATTCGATAGAGCGGCCAGGAAGACCTCTATCCATATAAGACTCATTAAAATCAAAGAAGTTTTCTATTGATGTTTTCAAAGTGAAAATTTTTTCATTCTCTATTTTCATAAGTTTTCATAGCAACCTAGGCTCAAGTTACATTAAAATGTAGCCCGAAAAGTCTTGTATTTCCTGTAAAATTTTGAAATCTTTCTTTCATTTTCTCGAAAGGAATTAAGTTTGAGAGGTGAAATTGAAAAAATTTCCACTTTGAAAACATCCATGAAAAACTTGTTTGAATCTAAAAAAAACTTATATGAAAAGAAACTCACTCACCCCCTGCGTCGCTCTATCGAATGGCTAAGACCCGAACTCGATAGCTATCAATGGTGAAGAGTTATTCAAAGAATGGTGGTGCGCACTTTAAAAAACTCCGACATTAGTTCAATGTAAAACAAGTTGTTATGTGACTCCATATGTTTAATCATGTACATTAGAAACAGACTTAATTGGATTAGCCTTCATGTTAAACTAGGCACAAGTGTTGAAAGTTCATCAAAAGAAATATTTATTTTCCTTTTAACCAACAAAACATTAAACATATCTTTCTATTGTGAATCAGCAATGTCAAATTAAATATTTTAATCATTTTTTCGCATTTCGGATACCTTCTTACATTCATTTACGCCAGTTATAATTTCTGTATTCTTGATTTCTTAGATATATATACAGTAGTGTCTTTATCTAAAGAAGATATTTTTATGAACATGCTCATTAGATTGCTCAACAGATTTAGTAGTCAATTTCATTATTTATGTCTGAATTACTAATTTGATGTACCTTACACAAAAGGCGTATTAATTATGGCAAGAATTTCGAACTATAGTCCTACTAAACGAAACCCAAAAAACAAGCATTGCTCGGTAGATATTCTATGTATAATATTGAAAATTTCTTGAGAATATTTTCGCCATCCAACAGTTTATCTTCCTATCACTAGAAAAAATATAGATTGCCCCAATGATTAAATAAGATTATACGTTAAAGTGTGTGTTTCTTTTATTTGCTTATTACGATAATAATATAATTGAAATTTTTGTTTAAATAAATGCGATATATTAATTTGAAAGAGAAAGAGAAAATAAAAAAGATGATCCATTACTTCATTGAGATGGAAATAAATAGATACATATTCTTTTCTGCATCATAAAGAAATATCTTATTGACACAATATCATTATAAAAACACATTTTTAGATATGATAAACGAATGTTTATCTTGTGTTGTTTCAACAAAAATAAACTGTCACATATAGGATAGATAAAATATTAACTATGAAAAAGTGCTTTTATATTCAGACAATATATTCTAATAGGCATTATCGACGAATACTTTTCTTTTTTAGATAATGAATACATCTTATATTATCGTATTACTTTTAATCAGTTTTAATTGTCTGTTATTGATAAATGGCCTTCCACATTGTCGAGAAGGTTCCGTGTTTCCTGATTGGATGATTGGAAATTTTCATGCACAATTCGCTGATGGTTCGTCGGCAAATGGAAGTTTTGGTTTATGGTATGCAAATGTGACTTTTTCAACTGGTGAGCATGGTTTATTAACAATGACCTCACCATTACGTAAAGGTGATGGTTTTTATATATTTCATGAATGTGTTCAGATTCATGGAATGGAACCTCAACATCGATGCTCCCTTTTAGTTCGCAATCCTAATGGCGGTTATATGGAATATATTCATAAAGATCCAAAACTTGTTCCCCAATGTCCAAAATCACTCCTCTCATCGGGTCTTGAAATTGAAATTGTTACCAAGATCAACTGATTTTCATATTATTTATTATTTTAAATTGAAGAAAAAAAAATGGAATTATTATGAAATAAATGAATAAATTTAAGAAAATTAATTTGTAAATGGACAATTATAAGTAATTGAAACTTTTTCAATAAAATTGATTTGAGGATAATTATCAATAATCCATTTATTTCCTTTTTCTGCATATTGGTCTTGATCAACACCATCGGTGCTGCCTAAAACAAATTAAACTCTTAAATAACAATCAATTACTAGAGGAAAGAAATTCTAAAAATAATTCATTACATGATAATTCAAATATCAATAATACCTAAATAAAATTTATTTAACAAAAAATATTTGAAAGTTTTTATTTGCACTTTTTAGAAGGTCCTTTATTGAACTTTGTTTTAATAATAAACAGAAAACCACTTGAAATCACAGTCTTACAAGGTAAGACGTTTTTGTAAGCTTTCCTACGCTAGCCTAAAATCTTCGCATCCCTACCTTATCGTACTCTAAGATTTCTCGCTTTCAGCAGATGTAAACATAAAGTTCTCTTCACGATGTTTTCAGCATATTTTACTGATTTCCAACGATAATCAAATACAAAGTCATCACATATTTCAAAAGTTTCGCAAAAATAGAATGTCATGAACAATGCCGCAGCTCAATTCTGCCATCTCTCTTCTAAAATTATCCCGCTTGCGCTGAAAATATATTCACCTGTGGCTGAACTTGTTGGCACTGACAAAAGACTCTTTTCAACACACTAAGTTGTGCATAGTTCAATACTGATTCTTCTTGACTAAAACTTAATTTCTCTTTGAAATAACGATCGATTTTATCTTAATCAGTGATTTGTCAGAAGTGTCTTCGAAGTTGCTGTCGGCCAAAGACTCTTAATAATATAAACAAGATCCTAATTCTACATTAAGCACTGTTTGTACCATCCAAACTCTATCCTCCAAGGTAGGACTGATCTACCGTACAGGACTTTGTCTGAAACATTGTTTCAAATAGTGGGCTTATGAGACAATGATTTTTTATATTTGCAAAATATTTCATGAAAGCAATTTTATTTAAACGGCTCAATTTTTAAAAAAAATTCTACAGTAAAAAATTCAAATAAATATAAAATTAATCGAAACAATTGTTTTGATCAAAATCCAACTGTTATAATAATTTTAGAAATTCTTTCGATTTATAATCCAAACTTAACTGGTTAAGGATCTGGCTAGAAAAATTCTTATTAAAAATCAAAATCACCAATGAACTCTTCTATGATGTCTTTTTTTTTCTAGTTGAATATTCTTTTTAGAAAAAAATTGCATTTTGTCAGAAAAAATGAACTTAATACAAGTCATTTTTAAACCTAATGATTGGTTTAAAATTAAAACAATTTTTACATAATATTGTATTTAGTCCACATATCAAAAATGAATTTAAATTAATTACTTAAGCAAAGATGAAACTAAATATATTAATCAATTTTTAATTAAAAAGAATATTTTTTGTTGAATAATAAATCATTTTATTAGAATCTACGAAGAAATAACGTTTTTCAGATGAAATTATATGCATAGAAAAGTATTATGTCAAAAACTTTTATTTAAATAATACCTGGTGTTGGATTAAAAATAGCAAGAGCTGTATCAAAACCAGTTGTCACGATTCCTAAAATTTTATAAACAAAATCTTAAATTAAAGAAAATATTTTATTTATTTAACCTAAAGGTGAGAATCCCAAAGAATCTAAACGCGGATTATTAACGTAGTTAATAAATAATTGAGTTGTACGAGTATTCGGACCAGCTGTTGCATATGAAAGTGTACCTTTGCTATTTGACATTTTAACTGGATCTAAACAAATATAAAATAAATAAATAAATAAATAAATGTTATTATAAAACCATCTTGAATCGGTTCATTCCAAATAGTATTTTGTATTGGATCACCACTTATTCCAAATTGAACAACAAAATTTGGAACAACACGAAAAAAAGCTGATGGGACCGAATAAAAATCAGAATTTATAATATCAAATAAATGATTTGCTCCAATAGGTGACCAATTTTGTGTTATATTTATTATTATTGGATTTTTTGATCCATTTACATCTGTATCAAAATGTACGCAATAACTTGGTGGATAACCACTTACACATAATTTACATAATGTTAAACAAAGTAATATTTTATATAATATTGACATTTTTATCTACAAATAAGATTATTTCAATGAAAAAAATGTATCTATTCATCTCATTTTGAATTTCAAATAAGTGACTTAAATTACTATTTATTACGCATTATTGTTGTTAATAAATGATTTTATTTTATGATAAGATAATCGACATTTTTTTTATCAAAGAAAACTTCTCTTTACAAATTTGTGTTAATCTATTGAGAAAAAATATTATTTTTTTATACCACGAAATTGAACTTTGTCAAACAAGGATAGTTCTATATATTGACTAACATCGAAAGAACAAATTTATGATAACTTAAAAGAATCTTAATTTAAAGGATTAACATGTTCTAGAAAAAGCTTTTCACGAAATTGAATGATAGAAAAATGCATGATGATATACTCAAAAAACAAAAGATCGAAAATAATACAAAACATGAAGAAATACAATTATGGTTTTATATATATATACATATTATTTATTCATTTCAATGTAAAAAAAAAAAAAGACAATTTTCGATCTTCCGTCGGAGTATTGTTTATCATATCGTCTTCATGAATAGAAGCATAAGAATACTAGTATCATAATGAAATATATAATCATAAATTATATTTAATTATAATCATCATAAACAATCGTCATCATAGATACAATAACTGGATATGATGATATTGTCATTATGTTATTATTATTTTTATTATTATTATTATTATTGTATCTATGGTGGTAAATTATTTATGATCATGTATATCGGGATGATAATCCTATTCTTATGTTTATATTCATGAAAACAATATGATTGACAACGACCGAATAGAAGATTGAAAATTATCTTTTTTTTTCATAGAGCTGGATGACTAATATAAATATAGAAAACTGTTATTTTTCTTTGCTTTCTGTGTTTATTTTTGACTAAATCTCAAGATAGTAAAATATTTTTTCAATAGATTGTAACTATTAGTAGTGAAGAATTTATCTTGGAAAAAAAGAAAGTCCAATTCATAGATCCAATTATTAAAGAAAAACAACGAAAGGGAAAACCTATCTCACAAATTTCAAGATTTGAATAGATTCAAATTAATCAGGAGGCATCGTTTTTTTTCCAGTTATTTCTTAAAACAATTTTCATATAGAATTAAACCTAGACGATTGGCTCTCTCTAATTGCAATCTTAATGAACTAATATTGGCAAAAGTATCAAACTATTCTCGGTCAATATTTTTCAAGTTTTTTGGTTGTGTTTATTGGCAGAGAATGCTAATAATTGCGAGATAATTAATTCAAATTTTATTGGAAATTCAATTCTTTAACATACAAATCATTTGCTTAAACAGAATATCAGTTATTATATTTGTTCTGAGGTTTTTTAAAATGAAACATTATAAATTAAATGTTAAAAAACAAAATTTTGATAATTAGAACAACAAATACTATAAAAGTCTTATTTCTAAATAAATATTTATATAAAATTTATTCGGTTTATTTAATATGATTGAATAGAGAAAAGATTTATTAAAGTTACGTTAAAAACTCATTAAACACTAACTATAGTTCATTTTTGGTCGAAAATGTTTATTTTATCGATGATTTCACTTTTTTTAGTTCATTGCAAATGAATTAGTTTATTGATGAAATAAATTATTGAACGATTTTTTAAAAAATAAATTGATTTTTTTTTGTTTCGGAAAAGAAAAGATTTATTATATTTACAAATAATTTCAACTTACTTATATATTATTTTACTTGATAATAAAAATGATGTATGAAGAAATATTCTTTCTCTTTATCATTGTTTTATCTTGTCTTGCATTCGTTTAAACATTGAATCGTGTGATGCAGATAACCATATTTCATTCTTATTCATTTAAAAGATAATTAGCGTGAAAATAAAACTGCCTATGAATAAATAGAAATTATTTTCTATTTGAAATATTTCATCAAAAAAATCAATATTTTTTATTATATCTAAATAAAAAGCTTCTTCTAAAATTTAATAGACGTTGTTAACGTTAACGTTAATATAATATAATAGATTTTTTCAGATACTTCAATGTTGCACTATATATGTAGCTTTGTGGCATTATTCATGAGAAAGATACTTTGAATATATATCTGAACATAATAATTGAAAATTTGATTTATAGGTGTTCAGATATTCAATTATTGAATTTCACTTTTAGATTTGGTATTGATAATAATTACATCACAATAGATAATCTTGTTGTGCCTAAAAGTAATTAGATATTAGTGTTATCATAATCATTCGACGGCAAATAGTTACTATCAATGTTTCTTCACTGAAAGATATCTAGATTCAACGAATGTAATATTGAGCTATTATATACATGATCATCATCATCAGATAAGCAATAGATATATTAAGTGAATGAGTAATGATTTGGCATCATATAGATCTAATAAACTGGAGCGTCTGGTCTTCTGTACAATTGCTCTACAGCGAAAGTCCTATAATTATCTAGAGTGACAATATTTTTAGGATTATAACATCTAATTGGTTTCACAGAGTTTTGAACAATTGTGGGCATTGGGAGCCTATGAATTCTCATAGACTTGTAAATTCACAGTTTCTTCTCTTCCACTTGATATATATGTACAGTGATGTTATAAAATGATGCTGTGATACTAAAAGCATAGGAAAAAGAGAAGATTGTCGGAGTTATAATCTACATAGAAGCTTAGCCCGTATGCATACGGATCTGCTCAACAAAGAATTGATTGCTTTGTGCAAAAGTTTATTAATGAGACTCTTGAAAAGTCGTCGATGTTATTTCTATTCACGAAGGGCGGATGATCGTCGGATCGCTGAACTGTTGAACCCGACAGTACACATGAGATAGTCTCTGGTTCTTGGCAGAGGAAATTATGAAAGAAAAAAAATTGAAAAAAAAAATTCTACATAAATACGAATACGAAATATATCCATTACAGACTTAGTCAAACAGTTATTTCGAGTTACCTTTATCGTTCTGGGACTATAGCGTGTCATGATTGTCTCAAGAAACAACCTTATCTTGTTCCTGATAATAATATAAAGGAAATGTTTCTATTCGGAATCAGCATATCCGTTACACAATCAGGTCGAATGCACTGTAGCAAATTTTTACAACCTTATCATATTTAGCAAAGACTACCCTGAAAAATTGACTTTCTTAGGAAATAATATGGTTCGATATGGTGATGAAACCCTAAAAAAGGATTTTTGAACTGAGTTCAAGTCCAAAATCAAAGGGATGCAGTGTACGGTTCTCTTAATATAGAGTATGACATCGAAAGCCGTCGCTTTGTGTGAACCAATGGAGGGCTTATCAACAACTGACAGACCTAGTTAGCGAAATGTGACACATACTAATGGTCACCTTGGTTAGAATATAGGTACTCTCTCTTTATAATTTTCGAAAATTTAACTCCAGAGAATGTAGTGTTCACAATATAGACATTCAGACTGATGCTTGAGAATAGCAAGCGAAAAAAGTGAGTGAGTAATATATACAACTAGAAGACAAAAGTTTTAATGTCACGATTTGTTCGATATCTGATCTGAGACAACTCAAGGTTTTTTAAAAGCTGCACCTTTATATATTTGACCTAAGTTTTTCCAAGCATTCTTTGATTCGATCTAAGGTTTGGCTCAACCTATGCCGAGTTTTGATGACTACTCTACATGACTCTTGCCTCACAGAAGGAAGAGATATTGGTTCATTTGAACGCACAACTTTCTTATCTACTCTAATGGTGTATACAAGACGAAATAAAGTAGTGATTGATTTACCTGTGCACACGATCTTATGAAGTTAAGGTTGAGGATAAAGCAGATAGTTATTCATTCGTTGTAACAAGATAAAACTTATGCTCGCATATTCGAATGCTATGTTGCAAATGAAAACAAAGTAGAGAGATAAACTTGAAATTTCAAGAACGCAATATTATCATTTCCACGACAATCAACACTTCGGTTGGGTGATCCTGAGATCTCAAAATAAGCGAAAGAATTTCTTAAGAATGGAGAAAGCTATGTAGTTGCTTGAAATGTCTTCACTAAATAACTAATGATGGTTCGAAATATTTGTCGAACTGTGGATATGTATTTTTCTGAGTGTAAGTGTCACCTGCATAGCATCATCTTTACATCGACACATACATCTACTCTCATATTCACATCCAACCACATCCTTGCTGATATCCATATCCATATCCAAATTCACACATACACTCACACCAATCGAAACGGCTAACATAAAAGTACTCTAAACACGATAGAGGGGTACATTGACTGAAGGACAAATTTTCTGATATTGAATCGTAAGCCACTTATGAACGAAGATTGACGAATATTTTTAGATTCTTGAGTCTTTCCAGGCTTGATAGATAGCATTTTTTATGAGCAAAGTGAGTTACAGCTGGAATCTCATCCAATGTTTTGTTAAAGATGATTTGGATACGCGAGTATGCATCGTTGAGAATTCTCCAGAAGCGATCATTCAGATCGACAAATGTATAGTATAAATTAATGTAGAAAATCAAGGAAAAAATATACAAAGGAAGTCTAGTTTTTTTTCAATTGAATTCTATACAGATAACTAACAATATCTAATGTTCTGAATATTAAATCGTTGGATGCGATGATTGTTAGAATCTGCTACATAAAGATTGCCATTTCGATCGAATGCTAAGCCTTCGGGACAATTCAACTGGTTTGCATAGTCTCCCGAACCATATCCACCAGCAATAACACTTCCTTGTGGCGCATCTTTGTACCAACGCATCACTCGATGGTTCCAATAATCAGCTACATAGACTGCCTCGAATCTATCGACGAACAGTCCTGTAGGATAATTCAATTGTGTTCGATCATTTCCTTTGCCCTTACCACCAGCCATGATATGGCCTTTTTCCGCATTTTTTTTCCATTGCATCACACGATCATTCCACGAGTCCGATACATACACAGTTTGATCTTGTCCGACGAAAATGTATGTCGGATGATTCAGTTGATCTAGATGGGAACCTTGCCCATTACCACCTGCTACGACTGTTCCATAGTGACTTCCTGCTCGATACCGTCTAACTTCATGTAGTCTTGTATCAGAAACATAGAGAGCTCCTTCATCGTCAATAGCTAATCCATAACACTCAACGTTGTCAATGATCGTCTGTACACATTTGGATTTTCCAGGGGGCAATCGCAAAACTCGTCGATTGTGATAGTCACTGATAATAAAACTCTTCGATCTTCTGTCGAAAATCACATTTGTTGGTACACACAGCTGGCTAGGTCTATATCCATCAATACTTTTACCAGCCAACCTTGTCCCCTTTCTTGTGCCTCGATTATATTGCATAATACGATGATTTGAAGCATCAGCAACGAAAATAATTTGATTCTTATCGACGTGAATCCCTTTAGGGCAATAAAGCCTATCTCCCTTGTAACCTGGGCCATGACCTCCAGCCAGAGTGCGACCATTCAATGTCCATTCTGCACAGTGCACAATATCCGATATATCTGTGATGAAAGAGACAGATGATGCAATGGAAAATTGAGAAAACTTTTTGATCTGTTTGAAATTAAAAGTTACATGTAAATTGGTTTATAATAATGAGAACTTCATTAAGCAAGCGATACTTTCTAGTTTACGAAGATGATTATGTATGGCTGTACAACATTTATTTCTCTTCCTTCTCATACTTAGTGACATTTTGGCAGCGATCTTACTTTCTACAGGATTGCACTAGGCAAAGTGATCTGCACAGATACAAGTCAATATATGTGTGATGGAATGCAATGCCACATGATTAATCTCCTTGTCTGTCGAGTGCTCTGCTCCAAATAATCTTTGTTCATATCCTTCCTCTTCTCCTTCTACATATCTCTAGATGCTGATGTTTTTGTGTTGCTTCACTAGTCGATAGGGTTAGAGACCTCGTTGTCTACTAAAATATATACAAGAAAATAGTATATTTTTATTTCCTACTGTTCATCTACAGCATGCCTTGCAACTAACCTTACGATTCAGAGAATCGATAATTTCAGTCAGCCAAAACATTAGTTCTAACTCACAGGAGACTGTTAAATATCGTTTGCTCAATATTTATGAATTCTTTTTATTTACGTATAGCTAACGAATACTTCAGTTGCAAAGCGGCTAGAGGGATACAGCTTCGATGTACATAACTCATCTGAACGACAAAGTAACTACTTAAACATACCAATTTTCCTATGTCAAAAGCATATTCGACACTTCTATAGATAAGAGTACTGTGCAGCAGAACTTTTAAGGGTCAAGACAGCCATGAAAATTTTTCGTTCTGTCTCGTTGGATAGACGACATCCGCAGAGAAGAATAGAATAGAAAATTTTGAAACCGAACGATTCAGATTTCTGATTTGAGAAAAAGCATCAGGCTTCCTATAAAAACAACGATGTATGAATCTATTCGAATCACTGTTTGTTTCAATCATCGCTTCTGATTAACATCGAGCAATAGATATTTGCATTAGTTTACGTAAGAGAAGGATTGGTTCAAAAATATTGAGCATTAATGAAAAGGCTTCATCAAACATTGCAAACCTTCATAACATGCCGATTCTTTCTCTACGAATTCTTTGCTGAGGGTACAGAACATACTAGTATTACAAACTCATTCTTTCATGAGCTGATACTTCAAGTCATCTAATTTACTAACTAGCCCCTACGGACCGACAAACTAACAGATAGTCTCAGAATCTTCTTTCCTCTGCGTTGATATTAACCAAATGAAACTACTGAAATGATTGCAACTCAGAAAATTCATTTAATTTGCATCTTTAACAGCTTCCTTCAAGCAAATTACGGAAAACTCATCTGAAAACACAATAACATGCCTATGCTTTGTTTTATACGTACCAGTTCTCACTTCATTTAACAACACCTCCCAACTTACAGGTAATCCATTCATAGATAATGGTTTTTGTTTCTTATTACTTTTCCTGTACACGTCTTTCATAATTTGTCTGAATATGTCACTGATACGGACATTTTCTTCAATAATACTTTTCAGTAAATGTTTCATGAACAAACTATTACGACCTCTTTCCATCGTGTCTTTGACTGTTTGATTAGCTGCACAGGCAAATTGAATGAACGTTCCTGGAAGTGCCTTCATTTTACCAAGACTTTTACCTTCAACAGGAGCTAAAAGCAAACGAATATTACATTTATGAAATTCTTACTACGCTGACGTACAAGATGATGATTCAGTGTTCTTCAGAAAGTATGGTCTACAGCATTCCAAGATGAATATAGTGGCGTTCGAATGATTTCGCTGTACTAATATCCTGAGTGCACTTTCTACATTAATGCAGACATCTCGAGCTCTCATGTCACTTTCTATTTCTGCATCACCAACAGGTATTAAAAAGTTTTTTTCATTAATCTTCTGAGCATGACCACAAAAATAGAACAACACCGAATCTCCATCGTTGATTGATTTGGCGAAATTTGCGATCTGATGCAGCATTGTTTTATCGACATCAGTGTATAATGTAACATCAAAATTGATTGTCTTGAGCAAATCACTCAGATCACGAGCATTATTGATAGAATGATTGAGTTTATTGTATGGTTGACTGTAGTTATCGTTGCCGATGATCANCACAAAAGCAGAACCGATTCTTCCCTGTTTATCTTTGCGATGGGTGAGATAATCTTCCTGTTTTCTCATGTTTTATATATCATTTTGTAGCTCTTGAAATTCTCTATCGAATGGTATATAATAGTTGGGGTTTTAATTGACTATGATAGGAAAAGTCTTTTACGAAAGCGGCGATGGGTCGATTTTTCCATAGGAAGCTATAGGGAAAAATGGGTATTTTTCAAATAACTCAGGAACGGCTCGGCCGATCCTTCTCATCTTCGAACTCGACCGAGATATTGTAAAGACTGAACTGTATAGAAAATTTCATCGTGATCGGACTCTCCTTTCGAAAGTTATCGTGTAAACGGCCGGCCGGCCGGACATACTGCCCGATTCTAGAGTGTACTCACTTTTTGAGTACACAATACTCACTTTTTCAGTACACAATACTCACTTTTTCAGTACACAAAAACACATATTGAGTCATTAAATACATGCCCACTGTAAATACCTTACGATTGGAATATCTAATTTCAAGCATGTAAACAGCACTCTATATTTTAAATTTGATATGCATTTATCTTGAACGAAAAGTAAATGAGTCATAAAGTTGCAAGGATTATACGAGTTTTGATTAGACTGAAAATTCCTGTAGTTGACATTTACCGAATCCTTGTGCTGAAGACTGAAAGTGAATCACAATGATCTGAAACGTTGATAAATCTGTCAACTCATTATCAGATGGTACCTAGCTTGGTATGTACTTTTGGCTTATGTATGCGACTATTTGTCGATGTTTGTAGTTGACTTCGCGAACTCTACTTTTAAGCTAGTAAAACTATAGCTAAGGAATATTTCGATGTTATTGAAAGTTAGCATCTTTTAGAGATGCCATTTCATGTCACTATCTGTAGCATCCTCATTTTTTAGCTGACCCAAAAGTTGACAACGAGCAATATCTAGATTATGACTGGGACGAAGAAACAGACGGAAGTCTCGAGACAGCAAAAATGGAGCAGGCAAGATTGCAAGCCTACTATGACAACTTTCCAAATATTGATGACGCTACAAGTAGCACAGGATTAGACATAATGGAAGCTATAGAATTTACGCAATCAATATTACGCACATTACCATCCGGAAACGTTACTGAACGAAGTACTATGTGCCATGTATTGACCAACTTGTTCGCGAATCAAAATATGCAATGTTTATTTTTTGATTCTGCTCATGGTAAAAACCTTCATGATGCATCCAGAAATTTGGCTGAAATCGACTTAGAAGATAGACCATTTGTGTTGAAGTTAAACAGCAGTGAAGGGCTAAGAGGAAATATGCAACCAAAAACTGAAAATGGTGTGATAAAACTAGCTCGAATATTAAGCAATGCAATTAACCAAAATCAATCTCATCCACTTATGGAAGACATCCGCAAAAGGTTAGCAAAAGCACATAACATTAGTAGAAAAGATATTAATTTTAAAACCGTTTACGTTGGATCTTTTAATGTGGTTTATACATTGAAAAATTCGACAAATATTTCTGTAGAGTCGCTCGTAAAAGTTCGAGAAAAACTAAAAAATCAATTTGAAGAATTTATAAGCTCGAAAATTCATCCGTTATTCTATCGCCCATCATTTGATATTTCATTTTTTGATGAACGTGGTAATAAAACGTTTCCCTCTAAAGCCGAAATTCACGAAGTTGGCCCACCTGGCTGCACTGAGAAGTATTTTCAACCCGCTAAATGGACTAGATATGGATTAAACGTTATTGGTAAATATGAAGACGGTGATACTTGGCTGGATCCATTTCTCCATCCTGGAAACTGGTACAGAGCTTTTCATGGAACTGGAAATGCAAGAAGTGAAGATTTTGGTCATTTGGATCAGTGTTTTGACGACAAATATGCACCTGTCAATGCCCTTGCAAATATCTACGAGAACGGGTTTAATAAAGCAAGAATCGCTGTTTACGGAGCCGGCGTTTACTGTTCTCCAAATCCTAAGATTCCTGAAAAGCAATTTACCAAAGCCGTGGACGTGAACACACAGCTAGGGAAGAAAAAATTTAAATGCATGCTTCAGGTAGCGGTGAATCCCAATGGTGTTCGGTTTGTTAAGCAAGCGGATATATGGGTCGTACCCAATCCTCAAGATATTCGACCTTATGGCATACTAATTAAGGAAGTTTGATTAAAGACAGCTACTAATTTTGCTCATTTGATTGTTAAATCTGTCCTCCACAAAATCGGCCTCACAAGTTTGAGTTTCCTAAAGTCTACCGTGTCTCACGCAAAGGAGAATGTGGTTCATTTACTACTTCTTCATTGCTATCTTTCATGAAATAATAATTTGAGTTTAAAGCGGCGCTGCAATTCAAGTTCATCTTAAATTGTGCATTGTACGTGTCAGATTGTGGGTGTGCTTTGGTGTGACAGCGTATGCGTCAGCATATGTGGCGTATGAGTGAAAGTATGAGTCTGTGTCTTTTCTTCATTCGCAACTAAACATTTCTAGAAATCCAGTCGATTTTCTGAAAAATCATATGGGACATCATACATTCAAACAGATCATAGAAGCCTGACGAAAAGCATTGATAATAATGAATAGAAACTCAATTGTTTTAGAAGTAATTTGTTTTGAATTACCCTATAACCTATTTGTTTCATTAAATGAAAAAGAAAGGAGGAGAAAAACACCAGAAATATTATCGATTGGTAATGATACAAAAGAAAACGTGTAATACGCCCATCATCTACATCAAGTCCGCATCACAACTTCAATATGTA
Source organism: Rotaria sp. Silwood2 (assembly GCA_905329745.1). Classification (NCBI taxonomy): domain Eukaryota; kingdom Metazoa; phylum Rotifera; class Eurotatoria; order Philodinida; family Philodinidae; genus Rotaria; species Rotaria sp. Silwood2. The sequence goes on along the minus strand of CAJNSZ010000132.1, from coordinate 209,042 downwards.
GCTTAACCCAGACACTATACGAAACGCAAAAGAAGCAAGTCGATAAACGTCATATAGGTATTCTTTTTTCATCTTGCACCATACTACGGACACAAAATCTTCCCTGTTGTTTCAAATAATTGAACATCGAATTTCTACATCAACTCGTGAGAAAAAACATATGGACATATAATGAATCGTTTTGGCCACCTTGAGCTTGACACTAAAAGACTTCCAGCGGTTTAGGGTTATTATATCCGACCATTGATATAGTTTGATCGAGCTTTAGGAACTATCCATTCTCATATTGAACAATTGTCTCGCTATATCAAAATGGCAAAACAAAACTGCCTTTTTGCATCATAGGATGCTTTTGCTCGTGAAGAGTCAACTGTTGTTTATCTCTCTACAGTAGGACGGGGCGATTTGAATCTTCATCGAGTAATGAACCGATTCCTGTGATTCGAAAATCAATTTAGACTCAAACAATGGTTTGCTGTTCTCAAATTTTTTGATACTGCCCCTGGAATATTATCCATTGTAATAAAATGCCTTTAGTGATGTGCAAATGATGACATTAGTGAAAACAACAAGAAAAATCAGTAATTCACCTGGTGATATATAACTTCTTGCTCATGGTCAGTCGATATTATTGAGCAATATATACATAGTGGGCCATAAATTACTTTAGAATAAGAAATTTTAAGTATCTCATTTTTGTTTCAAGAAATCAGGTTAGTTTTCTTCTCGGTGATGGAGAACCATTCAAAATTTTATTGAACAAAAAGATACTAATAGATATTATTTGGAACTAGCAATACTATATTCAAGTGAGATGTATACTGTTAACAAAAAATTTTCTTTCTAAGATCTGATTTATTCATAGGAATATTCGCTAGAAATGTTTTAGCATATCGACCACTTGTAACTTTAAATCAGTAAGATCAGCTCAGTCTTGATCGATTGAACTGAAGAGAAGTTATAACGTATGACAACTCTTCCCGTTTTGAGTCCTATAATATGACTTTTATACTTTAGAAATGAAAGAATTTTGCGATTCATCCAGTCGATTTGTACATATCTGCAAATGTAACTATCAATGTTATAAATTTCATCGAGTTTCGTTCAAATGTGCACAACCTATTTCACTCCTCAATTATAAAACTCACATTGAGAAGAGCTGTCATACATCGTGACTTCCCTTTAGCTCAGGCAACCAAGACCACTTTGATCATACTGACTTACATTTTTAAAGCCGTATATGTGCTGAAAACTTGTGACCTACAGTGTTAAGTATGACCGAGATCTCAAAGAAAAAACCTTGTTTGTCAATAATATATATCTGTCATGAACTAGGGAATGCTAGCTCATACCAAGATCTATTAATACTTGTGTATTAATTATCTATTTTGAATAGTCTTCTATCAGTGAGAATAAAAATAACTCGATTCATTGAAACAAGGTGGAGATACCCAAACTTTCTATCGTGAAGTCATTTATGGTCCACTTGGTAGACATCAACGCTTTACTTTTTATGATCGAAGCTGCTTATGGCAAGAATGTGTTTGACCATTCGAATTCCAGGTGAGAATGAAGTATTATTAGAGCTAGGTACTTGAGTAAGGGTCACAAAAGAACCTTTTCCATCATAGGTGGTGGTTTAAGTGTCGTGTGTTTTGTGGAACTATCTGACGACAGTGATGAACAATTGCTAGTGGTTCTGATCGATATAAGTGTAACAACAAAGCTAGTTAACAATGTCACATACCGTGAGTATCGCATATCAAGATATTGTCTGATAAGAAAGAAAATTCTAGTTACATCGGGATTGAGATGAGATTTTGATTCAATAGGCTGAATGGCATCATGGTCAAACAACAATTGCAAACTCACTTTTAGAAAGCAAACCAAGTGTGGATGTACAACTTTCAAGTGACTTTCGAAGTACCACGATACATAGTTCTTCATAATATGGACATTTATCGATAGCAGAATTACTACGAAAAAGTTCATGATGCTGGCATGAACATTAAAAATGAATAAGGCAACACTGGTTTTGAAAATGCTAGATCTAAGAAAGTAACATCTGTGCCAGAACAATATCGCGAGAATTAGCAGAGAAATGGACTGATCACTGTGTATCTGTTTGGAGACGGTGCTGCCCACGCATTCAGAAATGTGAAACTAATGTGTTAAAACATTTCGAGTTTTTTTTTTTACTATCTAAGTCATTGTGCACAGTCAAAAATGACCCAAAAAATCGCGTTTTAGTTATGCCCTTTTTGTTACACTTCAACGTAGTTATGACAGTCTTCAAAAAACATTTTAACACATTTTGCATATAAACGCGTTATAACGCGTAATTTCAAACATTTTTGGTTTTGTATAATGCGTTTAAACGGAGAGCATTTTAATGCATTATACGTGTATATTCGTGTAAAATGTACACCTTTCATCCTAATCAAGTTTATACCAGTAAGCTTTATACCATCCAAATTCGATAGAGTGCAAAATGTTGAGTTTTATTCATCTGCTCAACCAATGATTTCTAATCCTTCGAAATAGTTGAATGAATGAGTCAACTTAAATACTTAATACCAAATATAAATCTGATTTAATTATACATAATTAATTATAAATAATTGAAAATAAGCCGATTCAAGTTGATATTATATAGATCTGAATCGATTTTTACAATTATAATCAATTTAAAATGTTAATTTCCTTAATAATCAGAGCATTGATTAAATTCTTCGAAATAAAATTATTTTCTGAAGTGATTTTGATTAAATTGATTTTCATCCAAGCTTGTAAAAATACAACAGTTGTCCAGCAAAAAAAAATAGATTAGTTCGTTTGTAATTCACAATAATCATGATTTTTGCTTGGATATTCTTCATGAGATATTAAATAGGTTCCTTTTTGGGGTAAAATACCGTAAAGTAATCTATTTAAAAGTGTGAGCGGAACAGAAACATTATTCAAAATAACTTCTGGTTTTACAATCACCAATGGCATTACAATTATATCAAGACTCTTTTTAGAACTAAAATAAAAAAATGCATAAAATATACTAAGAAGGAGCAGAGAGGAAAAACAACTTAAAGATGATCTCTAATATTGTATTTAAACAAAAAAAAAATACCAAATAGTTACAAAATAATTTAACTAGAAAAATGATATTTTTAGAATATTTCTTTTATGAAGCTATGAAACGAATACATTATGGAAATTCATAATCAGTCGAATTGTTGGCTAGTATCGTCTCGTAATTGCTTCTAATAGAGATATAATGTGAAGTAAATTAAAGCATGTCAAACATCCAATTTTTACTGATATTAGTTAAGTTTACTCATTTTAAATAATAAACTATATTTTTACTTTGATAGAAAGCTAAATATGAATGAATCAAAAAAAACAAAAACAAAAAAACCAAGCTTATCATAAGAGTTATTGTAGAAATAAAAAATATTTAATAAAGTTCTTTTTTATGATCGCTTTCAATGTCTCAGTAATATTATTGTAAGTATTAACATTATTTATGCATAGCGTTTCTTGAGAAGAGTTTTAAAAAAATTTGTAGCTTTATGCGAAATGGCTGCTACTTGTTCTTGTCGTAATTATCCATTTTCTTCATTGAATAAATGAATTTTTTTTAATTGTTTATTGTGAAGGACGATTCTTTGGAAAACAGCACAAATAACTTCGATTTCTTTTGTATGTAATAATTCACTACCAGAATCTGAAAATAAAAACATCTGAAAGTTTCAATGTGTAAAAGAGTTTTCAATAAATTCACTGAGTTCGAAAGTTCGCTTTTGTTTTTTTTCCACGCTATTTGACAGTCAATGACGGGGTAGAAAAAAAGTTGACATATCTGCCAGTTTCTGTGTTATGAACTGTGTCGTTCGGTTTTCTCACTAAATTTCCCAACATTGATTCCAAATAATGTACGATAAAAGAAAGCCGAAAACTGAAGCAAAATAATTCAACAGTCAAAAAAAAATCAAAACGAGTAAAACAAAACGCAGCATGAAGTAGATAATGATTTATAAAATGTGATTTAGATAGTCAGACACTACTGAATTAAGAATCTTTTTGAGGATCGGGACGGTTCAATCAAGGTAAAATTTTGAAAAATCTAAATGAAATTTGAATATTGAAAATCCACTTTTTTTTTCTTTTCCTTCTTCTTATCTCCTAGTGTATAGACTGAAAAAAGATAAGTCGACAGATTACTCTCACAATTGCATAGATCGCCATGGAATATTCTGTCCGACAACAGTAGAAATGTTTCAAAGACATTCGTATTATAATAAAAATTGATGGATCGTACTACCCATTCTAATCTTAAAGAGATTTCACTGAAGGATTTTTCAATCTTCTCTTTTGTAACCTGCACTTTTCTCGTTTTTCTTTACTGAACGATCTTTTCTACATGATTATGAGGTAAAATGTTTAAATATTGTCTTCATTTTTTATGATTCTGTCATATTGACAATGTTTTATTTAAAAATACGATCTATATTCTGTCGAACATAAAATGTATCATTAATGAAAAAGTTAATCAATTCATGCGACGCGATTAAAAATACATTGAATATATTTATTGTTTATTTTGAAAATACGAATTATTAATGAGACACAATGTCAGATCAAACTTTATTCATCACGTCACGTTTTACAACAAGATAAGTATTGTGTATCATCATTAAGGATACAGAGACAACCGATGCTGAATCTATTTATTCTTTTATAAAGCATAGATTTTTACAACCAGCATAATTTCATTTTTTCCAAAAGTAACGAGAATACAAGTTTAGTTTTGTCGAGCATTACGTTACGATTATTTTTTTTGCTTTCTGTTTCATTGTTGAACTGATTCGTACACAGTGATGTACTGGATGCGATGACCGACAAATGTGAATGAATACAATCAAAAACTATTTGAAAGTTTTCTTAAATTTAAAAAATCAGTAAAATCCTATCTGATAACGAAAATTAGCTTAAACGGTCCAGCATTTTATGGTCTCAATGCAACATCACTTCGTTTATGGTCGTTTGCTTCAATAGCATTTGTTGCTTTAATGTATCTGACCCATGTATCAGTACCGATCAATAGATCTATGAGTGTTGTCATGGATGCTGCTCTGCTTTACGGTGGAATCACTCAAATTTTAGCTGGTTATCTAGAATATGTGATGGAAACAACTTTGGTGCTTTGACACTGTTCATATGGAGTATTTTGGCTTAGTTTTGCGTCACTTAGTGTATCTGCTTTTGATTTTCTCACCGATTATAAGGATGAATCCGTTGTTTCCTACTCTCATTTCATATCAAATCATGCGATAGTATGGACATCTAATCTCATTTATTAGTAGATACCGAGAACTGTTTGTTATCAACTGATGACAAAATTCATGAAACATAAACCTCAATCGATGAAAGAGAACGATGATTTCTTTCAGTTACGCCCATTTTGCATTTCAGCATAAACTCACATTAAATTGTCATTCATTGCTCTGCAATCTATGTTTATGAAAATAAATAATCAAAATAGATACCTTTATTAGCTCGATATGATGTAGCTCAATCTTCAATAAAAATGATTGAATCAACCATCAGATTAAAAAAAAAAGGCATGTTCACTGTATCAGATATTGAAAATAAACTTTTTTAATGTATTCAGAAGCAAAATGCGTTCGAAAAACATCATGTCGTCAGAAAAAAGCGAGCAAACACGATCTATGACATTCAAGTTATATTATTCGAACAAGTGTCCTTGAGTTTGATGCTAATTCATTTGATGGATGTCATACAATTCCATGTTTCATGTACTTCAAAATATGGATAATTGTAGAAACAAAAATGCTTAAATTTATTTTTCTAAAGGTGGCATATAATTAGATTTGTGAAATCGAACAAGTAATCATATCTTTGCATAGAGATACGATTTCAAGAAAACATAGACTTGAAGCACTTTTTTCTGCAAAGTTTTTATTTAAATATGATTTGTTGTTCAAACAGGTTCTAAAATGAAAAGCAAAAAACTTGAATTATAACTTTTCTTATTCGAACTTCTATTTGAAAATTATTAACCGATGTTTGAACTGGAAAATGTCTTTTTTCAAAGTGTCAATCGTTTCAAAAACGTATAGCGAACTAATTTCATCGTCAAAATATCTTTTATTATCCTTTATGGAAAAAAAGATCGAATGAATTAAACAGCAAGATGCAGGAGCGGCACAACCGGAGGGAGGGAATCACTCCCTCCTGCTCCAAAGTATTTTGGCTGATACTTTCTCCGATTTTGGAGAAATTTGTATAATGTGCTTCTCGAAAATCGGAGAAAATTGCACGAAAATGTTCTCCAAACTTGAATTTTCTGCGAATTTATACAATAGTGTTGAATACATTTCTCTGAATCTAGAAAAATCCAATTTTTGGACAAAATGAGTAGATGATTTTCTCCGATTTTAGGACTGACCTCCCCAGCTCCGACCTCTTCGCCCCGCCCCTGGCAAGATGCTTTCTTTTGTTTTCTATAAAATCTCTTCGTTAACTGATATTTTTAATATGTTTATTGGTAGTTAGCGCCATCTTTCGTATTGGAAAATTTTTCTTTTTTAATTCAATTTATATTTTTTCAGATACATTTTAAATCGAGAATTTTATAAGATATCTTCAACATAAGAAAACTGTAAGAAAGCAATGAAATGAGTTCATTTCTTCGTCTTTATGGAAAAATAATTATTCTAATTCAATATTGACAAGCTTTTGAATCAGTAGCCATATCTCTCTTTGTTTAAAATATGCCAATGGGTGCAAAACGAAAACGTTCATCTTCTTCAACTCGTGCTGCTGAACCAAAAACAATATCTAATAGAAAATCGACTACGAAAGTCGATAGCGAAGCATCATATAATAATAAACCAACAACAAATTCACTGAATAGACAAGATACAAAAAAAACTACGATAAAAACAAAAGGAAGTCAACAAGTTAAATATAATGTTGGTGAACAAGTTCAATATGATCCTGTACATAAAGGTTCAACAAGACGTGCACAAGGCAAAGTTACAAAAATATTAACAGGAGCAAAGGTAATAAACATATTTGTTAATATTTTAATTTAAAAAAAAAGAATTTTTTTCTTTCAAGAAATCAGATCCTTCAACAAAAGAAGTTCGATATATCATTGAAAACGATAATACAGGAAAAGAAACAAGTCAGCTATTTTGATTTGAAAATTTATTTTATCATCACTTTTTCGTTTTGTAGTTTATGGTCAACATAGTGTCAAGAAAAAAATTAAAAAATAAGAAATACAACGCATCATATTTATTTTATTATTATTTATTCAAGCTTTTATTTTGTACAATTGTATATTCATTTTACTTTTTGAAAATAAACTTTAACTCCATTTAGGAATCTATGAAAATAAGTCTATTCATGCTATTTAAAATTTGAGAATATCGTAAAATGAAACTTTTTATTTAAAAAAAATATACACTTTTCGAAGATATCCTTTCTATTTCACAGTTATGAATATTCGTTTATCCTTTTTTTTGCACTTGTACTAAATTGCTTTAAAATAATAAAAGAAAATATTGTATTTTTTTCGATAAGTACGACAAATATTTTTTTCGTATTAATTTATACTTATCTTTACGGATTAATTTCTTTTTATCCATTACAATTTATGGTATTTAAGTTCATGAAATATTTATTTTCATTTATGATTATGTCAGTAAATTACAATTTTATTGCAGTGTTACATTCTAATATTTAGAAGTTCAATATCATGAGTTGTTTTCAATCAATCTTTATGATTTTTTTCAAATTAGATTTCTTCTAATAAGTTTACAGTGATATTCCAAAAAGCAAAGGTTTATTTTCGATAAATGTTAAAATCTTGAGCAGGTTATGTCTTAAAGATCGATTTTTACTGGGACTTACTCTTAAAACATGTCGTATATTTGATTTCTTTTCTTTTTCACTTAAATTTTGAAAGTTGCCAGAATCATAGCAAATAGTCTGTACTTTTTCAATATAAGACTGATTAGCGATTTTATCACGATCTTTCTTATAATCCTTCGTGAACATTAGATGTGCAGGAACTGTTCGTTGATCTGACACATACGATTTTTCATTTTGCTTTATCTATAACATCCTTATGGTAGAGCTGTTTGAGATGAAATTTTGATCATTTTATCGGTTGATTATGATCAATTATCATTACAGATAACAGATTCAGAAATCTTAGGATTCATGAGAAAAATACAAAATAGTCTTAACGTGTCACGTAAGATTATAACATGAAGAATACTTGACAATTAAAGTCAAAGTAAATATATAATATATTACTAGTTTAGTTTTTATAATGCATGCTAGGAAAATGACTCCAAACTGATTTTACTTCGTACATTATTAAAGTTGTCTGATATGAATAACTGCTAATAGACTAATATTTTTTTCTGGTGTGATCTGATCTTGCTCAGAATGCCTGTGGTCGGTCAAACAAGACTGATTGATGTTTCTGATTTTTCGAATACAATTAATTCTAGAATTTTCCATTAATGCATCATTCTAGTTTCAGTTGTTTACGTAATTTATTTTCATGAAGATATGATAATAACAAGTTCTTGCACGAAATAGTTAATTAAAACAAAGAGACAAGTATCCTAAATATGTTTCATACAAGAAAAACTTTAACTAACGCAATCTACTTTAATTAAATCGGTACTGTTTTGCACAATAGAAAAAATGTAATTATGACGACAACAACACTATATAAACAGGTATACGACGAAAATATGAAAGAAAATGTTTAGAATAAAAATGTAAAGAATAGCTGATACATATAATGACAGACCAGAGAATTTACATTTTAAGTGATTTTTTGCAACAGCACCAATGTTAAATGTATGATCTAATTATTTTGGATCTTAAACAAGTTCTCTTTGTCAATCAATGTGAGTCCTACAACATTGAATTGACGTTCCGTTCAAGAATTTATTTCTGAAATCGAATAAATTTGTCAAAATAGTCTCGAATAGTAATACATTCGGCCAGTATTTGATTTTCAAAAATGTAAGAATCAGATCAACAACATTAGCCTTGTTTGACAGGCACCTGCCAGACAGCAAATTCACCTGGCAACTTTGGTACAGATGACGTCATACCATGAATACATAGGATAAAATACTATTTAATTCATATAGTTTAGATTTGTTGAACTTTGAATCTCATTTGTATATTGTGCCACGTAAATAAAGTTTTTTTCTACCTACTGTCTCAAGTACTTTTAACGAGTTTTGCGAAACTCGTAGTTGGATAGTTATTCGAAGTATACTCGTTTACTTGTCTATCTTGTTATTAGCTCACATCAACTGATATTATAACAATATCTAGGCTTTGTTTTGTCTGACTTTATTCATAAAAATATGATATCTTTTCAGCAATAGATAAGTTTGATGTTTTCTTACTTGAACTCATTATTTGACACAAATGAAAGGCTTTTCAATTCGTATAAGACTAATAGTGTCGATAGAAAGACAGAATGAGCTAGAAAGTTTTGTTTTTATATTAAACATCAAAATTTTAGGTTTCTTGATGCCTAAATATTTTCATAGTTATATGAGACTAGTAATTGGGATAACTTTCACAACAGACGGAAATTTTTTATGATATTTTTGTAGTGAAAGCTCAAACTAACAACTACTACTAATTAGTTATTGAGAGTCTTTGACAGTCGATTAATTACTATTGATTAAATTTAACTTCTCATGGCTTGATAAAATTTCATAACCATAATCAATTCATTCAGTATAATCCGAAGCCCTCGTCATACAATGAGAAAGCGTGTACTCAATAGTTAAAGCTAGAACTTTGATGACAACTAGAAATTTGTCAGTCGAAGACTTTCAAGCTCAAATATCTTAATCATTAAAGCCATGAAATTTGATAAAAACGGACAAATTAGACTAATAGCTTGAATGCCCTTAAAATTTGTTTAAAAAAAGATAAAAACTGGCCAGTTCTGTTTCAAGTAGAGCGTACATCGAAATTTGTAGCAACATAAACGTCAACCAATCAAAAAGCCAAGGAACGCATCTAAAAAAAAGTCTTCCAACAGTTCACTTTTGATATCTAGATAGAATAACAGTGATATTAAATAATTAATTCGTTTTGAACTATTGCCATGATAGATTGGTTTCGAAAGAATTCAAAATAAACACGAACGACAAGCGCCTTTATTGATGTCATGCTCTTGTTTCTTCCCAACAACATATGTTTATATATATTGTATAATCTCTTGGAATGAGTAACTCTCTAAGCTGAGCATCTCGCTTATGCGTACACCTGGTGAAACGATCAGCAAATTTGGCTGAAGATAAAGTTCTATAAGTGGGGGGGGGGGGGGGGTACTTCCCATTTTTTAACAGTAAGCACTCTTCGTTATCCGATCTATATAGTCTAACGACCCTTGGATGAACAGACATAATCACTTTTTGAATTAGAGGACTTTCTATTTGAGCTTTCTACGCATTATCAACATTTATTCTCAAATTGGGCTAAAATTAGATCATTTTATATAATCAATCAATACACCGAACGCAAGCAGATAGCGTTGATGGACTTCAATGTATAGTGACTTTTCGATTGGACACGTTATTTCTTGACATATGAAACAGTACACTATGCATCGTTCTTAAATAATTAATGCAATAAAATAAAAAATGATTTTTTTTGTATATATTTGCAATAAATTATGCGTATTTAGTAGATTCTGTGCTACTTTGCATACAGATTTTAATAAGGATTCTTTACAGTTTAAGACACTTCTAACTGTATAATCGAACAGAAATTATGAAATAGTGTATGTCGATATCGATGTAGATCACTCATTTGCTCCGTATAATACAATCATAAAACTTTGTTGATTATTCGATAAAGAAATGGTGATGTTAGACATGAATGAAATAATCAAATTGCTATATCTCTCCATCATTTAAAAATGTAAGATAATAATTAGTTTCGATCCTTCTATTTAAACATATTTTTAAAACGTTTTACTGAGATCCGATACGCTCAAGTGTTTCACAACTAGAAACTAATCAAAACTGTTTCGATCAATATCAGTCATATGCGTTTAAAAGTCTTAAGAGTGAACCAAACAAACCATGGCACGTTTCGACCTTACTCAAGAGTATCATTAGACGATTTTGACCCATTAAATTATAGATTTATTGTAAAATTTAGCCTTTCTGATTGTTCATCGTGATCTTTTTCAACACGTAAAACATTCGCCATTATGTTATGTCAAACTATTCGGTGTAGATCAACCACAGAATATAAAAATGAAACAAAAAAGGGATGTAATCCGACGCATTCGCGTGGCAATCAATCTGTTCATCCAATTTTGGTTTCATTTCTCCGAAAACAACATTTCACTGAAACAAAAAAACTTTGTATTCGTGATTCAGAAAGAAAATTTTCATTGTTGATCGTGTTATAATAGTGCACATGCGCAATTTGCTGCTTATTTGTTTGTTGAAGTCCAAAGGGAGATTCTCAAGAAAGATGAAGACAAAGTGATGAATATCGTAACCGTGTGCTCTAGAAAAAAATGTATGTCAATCGATAAAACGAATGAGGAACACAATAAGTGGTTACCCAGTAATACTTGTTCATCTTCTCAGTCGTCAATAGAGAACATAGTCTCTGAAGAAGAGGAATATCGTTTAAAAGAATCAAAAGAAATCTTGAATAGTATGCTCAAAATATTGGATACTTCGTCTTTATTAGTCGTAAAATGCTACACTCAAGACAATACGCCAAGCAGCTGAGAATTTCCTTAAAACAAGCATAACAGAAGCATCTGAACCTAAGATTTCGAAGTTTTACTTTGATGAAACGAATTTACTTATTGGTCATCTTCAACTTCTGTTCCATAGGAGCAATCATGACAAACAAATGGATTTATTGACGTTTGCTCCTTCAAGGTAACATTTTCTTTAAACTAAAGCCTCCTTTTCGTTGAATACATATCAAGCTAACAATTCGATTGAACTTCATAATTCATTAGACATCTTGGCAACACTAAATAATTCGCGAAGAAGCTTGCAAATGAATTCATGCCTCGTATAAAAGATACTTAATTTTTACTAAGATGATTCCATCAACTGTCTGCTTCCAAACAAAAAGGATATCATTCATATCCATGAGTAACCAGTATCTATTTGACTCACGTCAATAGCCGTTGATCAAGCATATAGACAGTACATAAAAAATTCAATGAAAAACTATTGTTTTCAGACAGCTAACGCATCAACTTTCTACTTATAAAGACTAAAATAGGTCAAAATCAGAAAACTACACGATATTTGCACGTGTATTCATCATGAAAAATTCAATCTTATAATCAAAATAATTCTCTGAGAAATTATTCTTTGAAATCAAATTTTTTTTTATCTTAAGTGGAGTTAAGCAAGTCCAATGCTGAATTACGCACATCATTCAGGAGATTCTATTTTCAGAACAATCAATTGTGAAATATCGTACTTTTTTTCTTTTGCGCACCACTATTCTATAAAAGAAAAAACAGAAAACGACAGCATGGGTTGAATAAATCAGAGTTGATTATTCTCTAGTAATGAAAGAAATGAACAAATGCGTAGTATGTTACTTGTTGAAAAATAGAGGGCGTTATGTAGAACGGCAAGAAAAAAAAAGAGTAATCGAAACTGTAAATAATTCAAGGTGTGCTTATTTTAACTTGTCATTTCTCGTTTGCATCATGAAGTTTAATGACGAATATACGTATGAATTAATTGACAATGAAACAGACGCTCTCATTTGTGCTCGTTTGATATCTGAAGAATTTGTTCAACATAATCCAATAGCAATTTTCGACCAATTGTCAGCTGAAGAGTTTTTCAATGAACGTTCATGGCCATTCATGATGGATGTATTCGATGAACGGTTATCATTTCTAGCTCGTCATCGTCATTCCAATGAAATTGTTGGTGCTATATTAGCTGGTGATCTATTTGTACATAATCAAAATCATCCATATGACGAATTTGCAATACCATCAACGATACCTCATCAGAATTTACTCGAAGATATGACCAATCAATTTATTAATAATGATTTCGATCAACAATTGGAACCTCGTTTAGTTTTACACATTGGTGTAGGCGCTACACGCACTGAACATTCACGTAAAGGTGTAGCTAGTGGATTACGTCGACTTCTTTGTAATTATGCGCATAATAGTAAAGGATTTCAATATGCATTTGTTCAAGTGACGAATCCTATTACGAAACATATATACATAGACAAAATGGGTGCACAAGTAGTGCGCATAATCGATCCGACTAGATGGGCATGGACGAAAAAGAATAATCAATTATATCCGTATAAAGATTACAAGAATGGGCCTATATATAATATTCTTCTAGAATTGACAAAAAACAACAAATGATAATTGCAATATATACATTATAATCATAGACTCATGCTTGAAAAATTTGAACTGTCACTAGACAAGTTAAAAAGCTGAATGAGAATCGGAGGCGATGCAACTGAAAATACTATTGCTTTCATTTTCTTTGCACTTGTAGTCGATTGGCCAAGATTAAACAGCTTTCATCTCTATTTTTTGGCATGGAACTCTTATTACTTTTGTTTTCCTTTTTATTTTCTTTCATATGCATAGTTTATTATCTTACTTTCTAAATAAGCCATTGGTAGATGTTGATATGATGAGAAAAGCGCTACTTTTATATACAAAAAGTGAAGTACATGAATGACCAACAACCTAATCATAATTCATATTTTTAACAATAACAATGCTAAAATAAAGTCAAACTCTAGACAACGAATCCTTCTAGTTTCATATTTAGAGGTTAACTACAATATTCTTAGTGAAAATTAATTATAATAGATTTCTTTTTGTCAACACCTTTGAAGTTGCAGCTGAGTTGTCCATTATTTCCTTTCTTAGATAGATTTTATTATGTAATATTGTATTGATTTTGTTATCTATTCTTGCGCTGCAACACATTCTCGTTGATTTTACTTATTGAATCAATATATCGGACCTTCGTCATTAATACATATAGCTTACGTAAAGCAGTTCTAACAAATTAAAATCAATTTCCGTGACTGAAAGCGACAGTTACCGGCACAATCTGTGACTATCGTCATTGTGATTGTGACCAAACCTCATGATCATGACTTAAAAACTTGATTACGTCGAGCACTATTCATGATGCATCCAAAAGAATTGAAAACAAAAAGAACCTTCAATATAGAAATATTTTTACATTCCTGCACTATGTTTGACGAAGATAACTTTCTTTATCGAAACGTCACAATGTAATTTAAAGTGATATTATTCACTAGTTTATTATTATTGTTTTATTTTGAGCTAATTAAAGTACGTATAGATGAATATTGATTTAATTCTTGATTTAAAAAAAAAACTTTTAAACTTTAAATTAATTATTACATAAAACATATAAAGCAATATCGAAGAGTAAAAAGTTTACTAATTATTAACTCAAACGACATACATTGTAGCGAACATACGAGAATGTTTGAGTCATCGTAGTGTACTTTTAAAATTTTGACATAGAATGTAGAACGAACACATGATAAGACAAAGTAAGACAACGCATGTGACTGCGCACATTTGAAAAAAGACTCATCATACTTTAGAAGCAGATACGATTGCATAGTGAAGCATAAGGTTAAGACCTATTGTTCGATTATTGATGTAAATCATGTTATTGTAGAAAGTCTTTCCTGCGTAACGAAATGTTCTCTTCATCATTTTAGACAAATGTCATCCTCTCTTTCTGCTCCATCGTTCGATGAGATTCATGCAGCCCAATCTCGTCTACGTGGTATTGCAATTTGTAGTCCACTTCTTAAACTTGACTATCAAATTCCTGGATTGGAAATTTATTTGAAATGCGAACAGTTTCAACTTACATCATCATTTAAAATACGTGGTGCTGCCAATATTGTCAAGATTCTATCATTGAAAGAAAAAGAAAATGGAGTCGTTACAGCCTCATCTGGTAATATGGCGCAAGGTGTAGCTTGGATAGCCAAACAGGAAAATGTTAAATGTCGAATATTGGTACCTGATACAACAAATAAAGTGAAACTAAAAGCAATTGAACGACTCGGTGGCGAAATTACTAAATGTACTTTCGATGAGTGGTTTCAAGTAATTATAAGCGGTCAATGTCCAATGTTAGATGGATATTTTATTCATCCAGTACGTGATCGATACGTCATGGCTGGGCATGGAACAATGGCATTGGAAATATTAGATCAATTGCCTGACTGTGATGCCATATTTGGTAAATGTATTCATAATGAAAAAACACTGACGAATAGAATTCACAACTCTTGAAATCGTGACAGTTAGTCGAACCATTGTATCAAGTGTTGGAATTCCTATAACTATAAGAATGGTGATTTGCAATAATGATTGTACTATTACAAACTACTAAAATGATTAAAAATCCTCTCTGACGACTGCATAAGACTTTCAAGAATACCGGCAATCCTCACTATCATAACATCACACTAAATCACAATTCTTTTGATCCTTGGAATTTTTGTACATAATAATGGGAATGCAAGCATTTTTAAGAGTTCTCAGTTTACTACTGTCAGAAAGATAGTCGAGATCTCATTGCATTATTCAGTAGATAGCAAAGTATTTCCTAATAACAAGTTAAGCCGGAAACAAGCTATAAGATCTGTTTACGTGCTTCGAAAGAAATCAATAGCTCTTACAGTTGACTTTATTCTTATTGGCGGCAAATCGGGGAGAACAATAAGTTTAATCTGATCTCATAACGAGTTTTTCAAGTTTTGATTCATTTGTTTTGGTTCCCTATATAGTGCCAGACGTACTCTATGTATCGTGTACATTCTGACTAGGTCGGTTTTATTTGGACAAAAAAAAATAATATATAACAAATTTTTGTAGATGTTAAAAAATTTGCAGCAGTAAAAAAATACAATAACAAAACAGTATTCTAACAATTTTCTCAGAATTTTGATTCCCGTTGTCGAAGAAAACAATGATTTTTTTGAAGAGAAAAAAGGGAAAATGCAACTGTACTCTAGTTATGAAAGAAAAAGTTTCAGCCAAATCGATGATTTCTCGAAGAACGATTTAGAAAATACTCAAGGTCATTTTTAACATTTATGATCGTATTGTTTTCTGAAATGATACACTCTGAAATGATGTAACAATGCCAACTTTTTCTCTATTCAGCAAGTTATATCTATTCTTAAAACTTCAGAGTTTTTCATTGGAACATAATCTGGAAAATTCTACAGACATAATTTCTTCATTCTAATGATATTTTAAATATTCTTCAATGTTTTCTAGTTCCATACGGTGGTGGCGGCTTGATTACTGGCATTGTATCTGCTGTTAAACATTTAAAACAATCTATCGATGTTTTTGCTTGTGAAATCGAGACTGCGGCACCTCTTTCTGCCGCTTTAAATGCTGGTGAAGTCGTCAAAATTCCAATAAAAAAGTCATGGGTTGATGCTATTGGACATTCGAATATCATGAAAGAAATGTGGCCATTGGTCAAAGATTCTATTGATGGTTCAATTGTTGTTACATTGAAAGAAACAGCCGATGCATTGAAATTATTAATAGAAAGAAATCATATGATATGTGAAGGAGCAAGTGCAACTGCACTGGCGGCTGCATTATGGCATTATCCCAATTTATTGCAACATGGCAAAGCTGGCTTGAGGAGAAAACCAGGAAATGAGCCTATCAAAGTGGTAGTCATACTATCTGGTGCCGGAATCGGTAATGAAACAATTATCCAGTGTTTAAATGAAACTTTATAAAAGCCAATACATTTTAGATATTTCTACTTGACTAATTACTTCATTATTTAGTAGCAAATAAAAACATGAGCTTTCTTATTATTTTTATTCTCGTATTATGAGTCTACATATGTGATACTGTTCTTCTTGGTATCCAAGCCACCATCGGTCTACACATAATCATTTTTTGAATCGAAAAAGGTTCTTTTCGAATGTACCATTTCTTTTTATTCATGTACAGAGTTTTTGTAGATCTGCAGATTGAAAAGTCGTCATCATCCGTGCAAAATATCCTCATAGATGCAGATTCTGACACTTTCGCAGTTCTCGGATACTGTTTTTTCAATAAAATCTCTTATCGAAGTTTTACAGCATTCTATTGTTCGTATATAATGGTAAACAGGCTCGTCAAACTATGGATCATGTTATAGAACCCTATTTTAGCAAGGTTGCAGATAAAGAAGAAAGGAAATGAAAATTTCATAGCTTTCATATCGGCACATATGCATGAATGCTGTCTTTCTATAGCATAATATGTTTATTAAATACTCACCATTGTCGCAACCTAGTGCATCCACTATCCATAGCATTGGTCACGATAAAATCTTTCTTATAACAAATGTTTTAGTCATATGTCTTTTTTGCACGTTGATCGTGCTAAACATTCGAGATATTGTTCGTTGGTATCCTTCGCCTCTTACTGCAATGGTTCATAGGGTGAATATTCACACTACAGTGTGATTGATCAAATATCAATAGAAGAAAATGTGGTACTTTCAAAACAATATTCACAGAATCAATTGGTCATCATTATAACAAAACAACAATAACAATGAGTTTCGGGTCGATTAGACTTCAGACACATGCAATTCGTGAATAGCACCGATCTCTCAAATTTAATCAAGTAGTTGTTCTTTGATTTTATTTGCTCGATTGTGCACAAGTAGAGCCTGTAGCAAGATCAACCAGATTTTTTTTGACTATTGGAATGATTTCGAAACTGATAAAAATGGCAATCATAGTCGATAATATCGAATGGACCATGACGCGTTTCGATCTTGCTTAAGGCTCTCTTCAAATAGTTACGATGTGATCTATACATGTTTTCTGATGATCGAAGATTATAAATAAGATAAACAATCTACAAGTTTCATGAGAGGTTCAAAAATGCAAGAAGATAAGTGTAGATGGGGTACCTGCAGCACCTATTCGGCACCTTAATAACATTTCCCCAGCACCTTGAGCACTTTTTCAGCGTCTTGTGATACAATTTAGTACGTAAGTGCGGCACACTAAATTTTACTGCAAGATACTGAAAAAGTGCTCAAGATGCTAAGAGAGTGCTGTAAAGATGCTGAAGGTGCCGAACAAGTATCGAGGTGCTATGGGTACCCAATCTGTACTTACTCCCTTGCAAAAGTCAGTATTTCTTATAGTAGATATTCGTATTTTGGGTTAAGCCATGATGCCATTGTCATGACTACATCTTTGCTAAGGAACTTGTAGGAATAAGCTGACATAACACTCTTTCTAAGTGATTTGTGCATCATGAGCATGGTTTGAATTCTTAATCTAAATAAGTAGAATGCATGTAAGTACTTGAAAATCGGTATTGAAACAAGTTTAAACTGAAGTGTATCTGTTCAGAGTTGGTTTTTATTAGATGACTAGCTATATAAATAAGGTAATAGATACCACAAATGTGAAAACAATGTATGTATAATCATTGTTAATCAAATAATAAGTAATGAAGTAGCTGGATTGTTGAAAATTATTCATCATTTTAGTTTTTTATGGCTACGGTTCTTGATGTATTAGTTCTTTCATGATATTTCAGCTGTATCGATTGTCGATAATTGCTGAATATCTTTTTCGCAGCATTTGATTTTCGCTTCATTTGTATAATGATTAATGAAATCGGTAATCAATTTTAACTTCTTGTCAAGTTGTGCTTTGAATACTAAACTGTTTATTGTATTCGTGGTGCATGAATCACTTGTTTTTGCGCTTCGTGAACCTATTTGACACTCAATTGTTATGAATTTGTTTTATAAATGATAACACATCGCGAGAAAATCATTTTAGTTATCCATTAAAAGTAAAACATAATATTGATGGATAACTTACAAAAATTTGAAGAATCGCCTATAAATATTAATTGGAAAATTTTATCTAGAGACGCTTCTTCATATCGGTTAAATATTGAGGAATCTTTCGCTATAATGGCATTGAATCTTGATTTGAGTGTAAATAAAAGATCAGTATCGACTGATAATTTTTCTTAAGGGATCAAGAAGAAGAAAGAAAACAAGAGTTAAGATTAAACAAATGGTAGATGATGATAATTCAAGAACAAATATATACAGATTCTTTCTTCTTTATGAGTCATCAATTGTTCAAGTGCAAATGAAAAGTATATACAGATCAACATATTTCATATTTTTGTTATTCTTAGTATATGTTTTACGTTTTCTCTTGAAAATGACATTTAAAATGTTGAAAGGTTGACTCTTGTATTCTGTTAATGTTGTTTAAGAAAAAGGAAAAAAAAGAATAAATATGATTAATGTTGTTGCGAAATGTACATTATATGTATTCATATATTTGCTCATTAATTCAAATAATTAAATGGAATAAGATTCCAGAGTAACCATTATAGAACAACTATGAAGATCACATTAATATTAGGCAGTTGTTGTCTTAATCCATAGTCACTTAAAGCGATGATGTACAAACATTTGAAAGAGTTGGGTTAAAGTTGATCTTTTCAAGTCAAAAAATAGAAACAAAAAATTCTTTCATTCAAAATGAAGAACACATTGAGTAACTTGATAAATGTTGAAGTAACATATAAATTATGTCAATGGTAATCAACTTTGTCATTTAGATGTTTGACCCTTTAAGCTGTTTGTTTGAAACATTTTTACCAAAAGTATGTTATATTCGTAAACAGTTAACCTATTTTATTTAATAGATTAGCATTGAATTAAACGATTTTGTAGTACATAATTTTCAATTAATTCATATATTTCATAAATAGGACATGGTTGTCAATGAGTCATGAACAACAATAATACATCTAGATGAAATTTTACATTGTGAAAAAAGATATTTTCAATGGTTTTTTATGATATACATAGTTTGATATGTACAATGGATATTTTTGCATAATTTATTTTCACGTTGTATTTATTAATCGTTCTTTGCTTAGCAAAAAAAACAGGATAGACGAACTTCGATAATGTCTTCTTTTTACTTCTACAAAATCAACCACTGTTTACTTTTGTTTCATTCTAAGATTGTGCATTAATGTAACAGCAACATTGTACCTTTACTTCTATTATAAATTGCGTTGTCAAGCAATGGCTCATACAATATTAACAATACAGTAACATAGCTACATTTAAAACAAAGGTTTGTCCTATCACCTCACCCACTATTAGATGAAATTGAGCATTGGAAGAGAATTTTTTGTATTAATTCCAATTTTTAACAAGAGAATCACTTCAAGTAAAAATACGGTTAAGTCATCTAGAAATGTTTTAAATGACACATGGACTACTTTTAATCCGTTCTAATACAAAAAGAATTTCGAATTTTTATTAAGCTAGATTATTCGTGTAATTAATCAATTATTTCTTTCACTTATTTCGATATTTATTCAATCATAAATTTTGAAGTTCGTGCTTCATAATTGAAATGTATACTCTTCGAAAACAAAGAGATTATGTTATAATTAAAATAGGTTTCCTCTATTCATATAGACATGATCAAGATTAGTCTTTCTACAGTAGTTTTGAAATCATCCAGATAATGTTTATATAAAACTGATACAAATTTCAAAAGTATCTTTTTTTTATTTTTTTCGAAATCGAGGGAATAATAAAATCATGATCATATTCGATTTTAACTCCAATAAAATATTTTGATACCATTTCATGAACATTTTATGTAAAACAATGCGATCGAAGAGAAACTAATTTTAGTAAAATAACTAAAACTTGAATCATAGGAATAAACCAAAAGTTTCTTTGCTTTTTGAAGATTAACATAGTTTCTGTTAAGTAAATATTTATTTTCTAAAGCTGACAAAAAATGTAAACATTTTTTTAAAGTTTATTAAGAAAATATTTCATTGGCATCGTTCACTTTAGAGAATCTCTTGTTGTCGATCAGCTTTCTTAACTTAACATGATGAGTTTTATCCCTAGAATATCAATCTAATCCTCGTTAACACATTCGACCACCTACTTATTATGTAAACAGTTTTGCTTTTTCTTTTAATTTAGTTTTTTAAATTCCAATAAACAAAAATTAACTAAATGTTTTGACGATGATGCTTAAAATTGATAAAACCACTAGATTTATTTTGTTTTAGATTGCATATTATATGTGATTAGAGTCAAAATCATGGGAAATTGTTGTGGATCAAAGCCAACCAATGATTTTCACGTTCCTGAACAAAAAAAAGAACAATATAAATTACCGAAAATAATAGTAATACCTGAAGATTCTGCCTTGATTTATCTCGATGTTTCATCAACATCAGCATCAATCCGATTGAAAGACTCATTGAAACATAAATTTCCTAACCTTGTTTCATGCGATAATGATAAAAGAATATTCAACCAGATAACTATGATGAATCAAAGAAAATATTATATAGTCATCGTGGACAATATTCGAGAAGAAACACTACGATCTATGCTAGCAAGTTCAAAAGTGAGAGCTGTCTATTTCTGTCTAGAAGCAACGAATCTTGGTCAACATTTAAAATCATCCAAAATAAAAGGTTTTTTCAATAACCAAATGGCATTGAAAAAAGCGATTTATCATAATGTACGATCTGATGATTTGTATTGAATAAATATACATATCACTTACATTTTCAATGAATACATTCATCTAGGATGGATATGAGTGTGGATTTTTGGTTTGGGTTTGTCAATGGATGTCTTTGTGGGGGTGGGTGTGAATGTGGATGTGTGTGAGTGCATGGGGTTGATGATTACTTGATCAACACCCTAATACCCCATAGATGTCCACTTTCGTGTATATCTAAGTATTGATTAATTTTTTGCGCGCACTCATTCGATACAGTCACGTCATAAAATAGCTTCCACACATAGAACAAGGTACTCGTGGTTATTTTTGCTGATTTTCAAGCGGTCCGTCAATGTTTCTTAAGTTTGAAAAACTCTTTTCATGAATGTATTTGATTGCAAACACCAAGAGATATGATCACCGAATATGAGATGTCATCTAAAATATTATTTGTCTCTAGAAAATTCCTGAATCTCCAGTAGGCATGATCTTAGTTGGGAGTTCTCATCATCTATCCTATCAGACATCGAAGTCACAAAGAAAAGGTCTACAAAGACAAGTTTATTCAGTTATTTGTACTGTTCAATTTTTTTAATCTAACCTTTACTATTATAGTGTGCGAAGGAGTCTATCATGAATGTTATAATAAAAGTTTATGTAGTATTATTGAACTCTCATTTAAGATACATGTTCTATGATTAAGATAAAAGAGTTGCGCAAATAAAATATGGACGTAATTTCGTTTATGGTTCCAGTTTTTTTAAAAACTATACTATCGTTTTCAGCATTATCTGTATCAAGAATCACTGATTTTTACAAT
Source organism: Rotaria sp. Silwood2 (assembly GCA_905329745.1). Lineage (NCBI taxonomy): Eukaryota > Metazoa > Rotifera > Eurotatoria > Philodinida > Philodinidae > Rotaria > Rotaria sp. Silwood2. Next base: position 186,529 of record CAJNSZ010000132.1, on the reverse strand, counting down.
TAATGTTTGCTATATGAAAATCTGAAATTCATCTCAAGTAAATGCTAGAACGAACGTATACCACTTGACAGACAGTTTGTATTTCTTTGGTGAAGATTACTTTCATCAAACCAAGTAGTGAGTAGTGAATGCTTTCGACTGGCCAACTATTCTGAGGACAAAAACTCATACGAGACATCGATGAGCTGTTTTTATTTTAGAATGTATAGTCATTCTTTCAGAAGAGGATCAGCGAACCCTTAGAATTAGCGTTATTTGTGAATAGTTAAAAGACGAAATCTGTAAAGTAGTAGATAAAACTTGCTTTATCTTTTCCTTGTACTGGCGAAAAATGGAGTGAAAAATGTTTTTGCACTTCTCATATCAACTACTTTGTAAGCAGCCTTACTGAAATTATTTCAACCAAGAAATGAAAAAATTTTTAAATACTTTCGATAGTTTTAATTAACTGAATATCTTCATTAATATTAGGATTCGTTGATTATCTTCATTTTTCTGAAATTGGATCTGATCAACTGATAACAAATTATAATTAAACTTATGGGTATACCGAACAACAATTTTTGTTAGTAGAGCAAATTACAAATAAATAAGAGAGCACTTTCCATCTCTAAATCCATTTTCTAGCAAACAAATAAAATGTGATGTATCTTTACTATAATTGTATTGAAAAACTTAGTTGAAAAGAATAGAGTATTTTAACTATTGAATTGTTGTCATAGTGTCTCGAGACTTTTTTAAATAAAAACATTTAACTAATTTCTACACACTTTTGTTTAAATATGAATAGCAAATTTGTTGAAATACGTATTAATCAGGGATGTCAAATCCAAATTTGAAAAACCAGTAGATGCCTGCACAAAAATCAAAAGTTGATAGGAGATTTTGACGGAGAAACCGGGAGAAAAATCAGGAGACTTTTTCGAAATCAGCTAGCTATTTATCTACTTTGTTTCGAAGAAACCTGAAATTTACATTAAACTAAACGATAGATATGCTATTCTTCGTAGGAACTGATGTTCAATTTGTTCTTTGACTGTTATATAAAGGTATGGACCATAGGTTATCCATTCTACCGTTCCTGGTATTTTTGCAGTATGACTATATTTTTCTGATGATTTAATTGGTTTCAATAGATTCGAATAATTTAGAAGATGATTGTAAGACTTTGTACAGCTATCATGGGTAATAATCTTCATTTTGAATTCTACATTGAAAAGATTTTGCTTCATACCACTTAGGAAAAATTCAAAAGTAGTGGCAAAGGTACTGTATTTTGGCATAGAAAGTTTCAGGAAAATTTCTTTTTAATTGCAGTGATAGTAAAAGCAGTTCTCTATTTTACTTTAGTATTTCATAATTTTTCACCTAATATTATAATAATAATATTTCGATTAACAGTTATTTTCCTGTTAAACGTTATGGTATACTAATGCCTATTTGAAAAAAGGCTGAATTAATATTTCCTGAACAACTTTTGACGAAAACAAGATAGGAAGCTGCGACTTTCATTGGTCGAAAGAGGAGATGAAGGTACATCAAATCATATATTATAGATTATTTGACATCATTTCTAAGGTTTTGAATCGACTTCTTGAAAAATAATATTACTTCGTGTGTTGATTACTGCGAAGGTTCGATTGTCAGATGAAATTTCATAATGTCAATGGAAGATCTACAATACTGAGCAAGGTATTGGTATTTAGAATAAACTATTCATGAGACATACGTATTATAATTGGAGTTCTAAGTGATTTTCGTAGCAATTTCTGTAAAAATTATTCGTGTTAGCCTTTTCCTTTTTGATAAAAAAACGTCTTTTTCGACACTTGAAAAATTAACTAAAAATCTCTTCGACAATACGATAGGAAAACTTATATAATATACGATTCGATGCACCTTCATCTCCTCTTTCGACCAATGAAAGTCGCAGATTCCTATCTTATATCCATCAAAAGTTGTTCAGAAAATATTAACATTTCAAGAAATCAGGAAAAGTCAAGAGAAAATATTAAAAACCAGCTTCTGAATCCAAGAAATTTTTTAATCAGGAGAAAAGTCAAAAAAGCGAGATTTTCCTGGCTAAATCAGGAGATTTGACAGCTCTGATATTAATGAATGCTGTCAGAATTTTGAATTGATCGATAAGAATAAATGATCTCTCTGAGTATTAATGTATAATCCTATTCAAAACTAATTAAGACAAAATGACACGAAATGATCATGTTCTTCATCTATTTATTCTCTTTTGAATTAATTGAGAAACACAAAGATCTATGAGAAAAAATCTAAAGAAAAGGTGAATTAGTTCTATGAATATGACTATATTAAAGAGTAGTTTAAAAAAAGCAAAAGAAAACGTTAATAACTTCTCATCACTCTTTTGCTCTACTTTTTTTCATTCAGACTAAATGAAAAAAATATTAGAATCAATGACAACTAAAAACTCACTTAATTGAAATAACATTCTTTAGAGACATAAATAGAACTTTGTTTTATAAATCAGTGATAATTAATAAAAAAATTCTATAGTCAATCGATTTTTTATTTTCTAATGTTAGAGTTATTTCGTACATCTAACAACATTGAAAATGTTAGTCAAGTATGTTTAAAATAGCTCTTGATTAATTCAGAAAAATTTTCAAATATTAACTTGGTTCGATTAATTATTCATCCGATGTCGCTAATTTTATTATATTTTTTTGACTATAACTTTACATAGAACAACGTTATTTGAATACACTTTTATTTTAGACTGTAAATATAGAACACGCAAAATACTCCATTTATATTTCATCATTGTACAAAAATCCAGCTTTCAATTTAAAAAAAAAAGTAATACTATAATACAATAATTAGGCAGTCATAGTTTTTCGTTGCATACTTTAAATGAATAGAACATATGTGATTTCTCTATGATTAGAGTGACGACAATAACTAGAATATGAATATAATCCCCAGAGAGATGCTTATTATCTTTCACATTTTAAGATTCTTCGACTTTTTTCATCTCTGTGTTTAATACATGATAAGAGTCATATAGTATATGCATTATCAGCAAGGTATTCCATTTATTCCTCCGTTTCTTATTCTAATAATCTTCATACATTCTCAGGTCTCTATAAAGATGTCATCTAATAATGTTAGAATAACTCCAATTTATATTAGCGGTAATTAAAAATAGATGTTGTTTTTTTTCATTATGAATGTGTCAACAATATTACTGTTTATAGTAATATTTGAAGTATAAATGATTTATTCGATATTATATTAAGAAATCGAGATTTTTGAATAATTTCTCATTAATAATAAAGAAAGTGTTTATTTCTAAAGTTCTTCAAGTTAAGATAAATGCATTCATTAATATCAACAATTAAAAATAAGATCCAATAGATAACAATAAAAACTAATAGTTTTCTATTGATTTTAAATTGATTAAATATAAATCTGTTTTTTATTGTGAAGTAATTCATCGTAGTACATGAATATTCAGACAGATAAAAATCCATGAAATAAGTTATATTATGATTTAATTACATATACCTTCTCTAAATATATGTAATGTTCCTAATTATTTTTAATGACTATTCTCTAAATTTATATGATTCATAAATTTCTCACTGTTCAGTTTTTATCAATTTAGTTTTAAAGCTTGAAAGTTCATTTATTTTTTAGTTCTCAATCATAAACAAATATATATATATATATATTCAATTTTTATATTTTTATTCTAAAAATAAGATTTGCAAACACGTATAAATAAACAAGTTTTTCATAAATATACAAATTAAAGGAAGAAAAAAAAAGATTTAACAGATATATCAAAAATTTTAAATTGATGAACATATTCATGATGAGTTAGAAATGCTGCAAAAAAAACAATCAAGTGTTCGTTTTTGTTTTTATATTACTCCTAAGAAAAAAATAGTGCGAATAATCCTCACGAGGTCAGAATACTAAATATAAAGAAGCTATTTATGTTTTAAATGAAAAAAATTAGCAACCGTAATCAATGTGAAAAGAGAACAAAGAATAGAAATCTTAATGTCAGATTTCATCTTAGAGATTAGGAGAGAGATACTAAGAATGTTAAGGAAAACTCAATCTAATTTTTCTTTCTAAAAAATTCTCTCAGATTTTGCAATATTGTCATAGTGCATTACCGTTTCATGGCTGTATCGCTTACAATCTGTCAGAAACAAATGAAGCTTGTTGTCTTATACCTTAACACTTGTATTAGATTCGATGAACTTTGGTTTCTAAAATAAGAGTCATATCGTAATCATCAATAGAACAAAGTAAATCATTGCTTATGTAGAATATGGTGTTAGATAATGATATTTAATCATACTTTAAATAGAGAAAAAAAATTCAAATGACAATGACCGATAAAGATATCGAGATTATAAATGAAATCACTAATCAAATAACATTTTACGGACCGTTGTTAATCATTATTAGCGGAACACTTGGTAGTCTTTGTAATGTTATTACATTTACATCAAGACAATTGCGTTTTAATTCATGTGCATTTTATTTTTTATGTTCATCAATATTTGATCTATTTTATTTATTATTCGGTGGAATAACACGTCTTATGATTGACCATTTTTCTAATGTATTACCTAATACATCAGTTCTACTTTGTAAATGTCGTACTTATCTAGTTGTTGTTATACCATCATTGTCTACTATTTTCATAATGCTAGCATCGATGGATCGGTGTTTATCAACATCTAATTCAAGAAAATGGCGCAACTTAAGTCGAATAAACATAGCTTGGCGTGTGGCAATAATCACTTTAGTAATCTTAATGTTTTCTACTTCTCATATACTTTTCTTATTCGAATTACGTGCAAAAGATGTCAATAGCAATACATATATATGTGGACCTCGTAATAATATATACAAAATATTTATTTCAATTTATGTTTTTTTGATTGGTCCATTTATGACTTATACAATTATGTTCATTTGTACAATGATTACTTTAATACGAATTCGGACGTTGAAATATCGAATGGGATATTCACTAAATCGAAGAAGAAAAACAATACATGATAATATGGATCGTCATTTAATAACTTTATTGTTCGTTCAAGTTGGTTTAGGAATATTGTTAACGTTCTTTCGTTGTGGTTTTTTAGTTTATAGTTTATCGACAAACAACATCAACAAAAATATTTACAGAATAACTGTTGAAACATTTTTCGATAAATTTTCTCTTATTATTTATTATATGAATTTTGCTAAATCGTTTCCTGTCAATACACTTACAAGTCCACTTTTTCGTCGGATCTTTCGTGAGAGAATAATCAATTTAATCAGATTAATATCGAATTTTACAAAAATGAAATAAAACAAATTTATCAAAATAAAAACTATTTAAACATTTAATAAATTTCTACGTTCATTGTTTTTGAAAAAAAAAATGATTTCGTGTACGATCAGATTAATAAACAAATCAAGTCATTTTAAACTAAATATAGAATATATTTATTTCAAAGAACAATTCTCCGATTAATTGTTGAAAAATTAAGAGTGAAAGGCAAGTTTTATTTCTTGATGGATAAAACAATATTTATGATCAATATTGATTCATTGTTATCGATGGAAGTCATTTTTTATATAACGAGAAACAACTTTGAATATTTGTTGTCTTTTTTTAGTTTAGAATAATTAACCCTTTACGGCTGACTAGTTGAAAAATGCTGCACCCCCATAGGGGAAAATGTTGCCATATGGCAACATCCGACCGGAAAGGGTTAACAGAACTGTTTTGAATGATCATATAGATGTTTTTTGTTCAACCTTTTATTTTTATATAAAAGAATAATGATATTATGTTAAAACTCTTTTATACTTGATAATTGTGCAACATCGAAATAAACTTCAGTTTATCAGTAAAGACTAAATTTTAACCCTTTGAAGACGGACTTTTTCTAATAAAAGAAATAAAGCCGAACTGTCACAATTAGTTGTCATGTAGAAAGTACTAACTATCATTATTGTTATACTTTTTCTTCGTTTAAAGACACAAAAAAGAGGGCTTTCAAATAGAAAGATAAACGAAACACACGAAAAATCTAATTTAATCTCACGAAAGACTTTTGTCTTTAGAAAAATGTTCAAACATTGTACATAGAATCGTTGTCCTCAAACGACTAAAATCATATGAACTAAATTTCAAGTTAATTCAATTGAAATGACCTATATGTCAACTTCATTGATCATAGTAACATGTTCTATTTACGTGACAATAGCATGTCAAATAACGAAAACAGAAAAAAAACAGTATTTTTCGAAAGTTATTGCCAACTAACGATAAAATAAAATTTATCAAAGGAAAAAGTTTCTCTGAACCCACATGTTCATGTATTAGATATGAATTTGATTGATAGAGAACTATATTCAGGGTGGATCACGACTAATGATACGCATTCTTGTTTGAATAAATGAATTCCTAGAGAAGTACTATCTTCTATCGATATGAAACTATTCAGATTATTTTATTTAATAGATAGAGATTTACATGAATCACAAATAATTAATTATCTTTCTATTAACTAGACGATATCTGAAGTCAGCTCAGAGAGCGAGAAGGATGTGAAGCATTCCGAATGTTGGTTTTGAATTTTCGATATTACACAGAAAACAAAACCTCTTAGTATCTATTGAATTGATGAAAATTTACTATCATTGTTGAACAATTGTTCTTGAATTTATATTTAACTTTGCTTTAATTATTATGGATCGACATTCTCCTTAATTCAATATGTTGACATGTGAAATCGCTCGGAAATGATGTCGTGTTTTACCAAGCGTTTTATTTAGATACGATAAATATCGATATTTAGCGTCATTTATATATAAATAGTGTTTATTGCATATGCATTCAAATCAATGAGATTGTATTCGTTTATATTAGTATCAAAAAATCACTGTCATTCAGATACGGCTTGCAAATTTTTGCTATGTTTTAACGCACCCATGCTTAATTAGTTTACGTTAGATAGATTCCCTTATGGAAAGGATATCAACGTTAAATGTTAGATCAGTTCTCCAGTAATACTTTTTTTTTTTACTGATGGTAACCTAATGATTATTATATACTCGATCTTCTGTCAAAAAATCAATCTAAGATCACCATCTTCAGCTTTTTTCTGTACATGCGTACCTAGACTACGACACAGGAGTACGAAAGGCCGATAGACCGTCATCGTTGCATTCCTCGAAACAATTCAGTCAATGCATAGACCCCTATGTAACTAAGTAATTACGTTATTCAATACGTATCCACAAGGTACTGTTGTGGAAACTAGGCATTATCAGCTATGAAATGATGCTGGGCAAGTCACTAATGGCTATTCTTCTCGGATTACTTGTTTCCTACTAGCATGCTGGCTACGTTATGACATACGCTTGATCTTTTAGTTAGTTAACATGTGTGGAAAACTCAGGTGATTGAAGGCAAGAATTCAACATCGAGTCAGTATTCTGTCAATAGCTAGAGTCAGTCAGAATTGCAAGAAGAATATCATACTATTGAATCAGTCGTTAGGAAGCACTCTATATCGTGAGGTAGCCAAAAAACAGTGGTATTCGACCTTTTGATAAGTATCCTAGTGAAAGTACTCGTCTAGCGAGTACTCTGGTAGAGTTTTGTTGCAAAATATTGATAGACCTTTATTTTGTTCAGTACTATTATACTATATTCGTTTTATTTTATTAAACTGCAAACGCAAATATTAATTTCATGATTAAATTCAATTTAATAATATTTGAAAAAATTAAGAAAAATGAATTTACTTTCCTTAATATGACACTGGTTCCCTAAGAATACTGGAGTTGAAAAATTATATAATAAATTCAGCAACGGAAAGTAATATCTTTTTATTAAAATCAAAAACTTTTAATTTGAATCATTTTTTTTTAGAAAAACATAACATAAAACATTTTAAATTTTCGATCTGTATAGATCATCTTCAGAAAACGATGTTATTAATGTTGAAATGGTTTTATATGCTCAAATTCCAATCTACGTCTTTGTTGTTCAATATGACATTGTTCTTGAGATTTGCATTGTTGCATAGTTGTATGAGAATGAAGGGTTTGTGGTGGTGGATGTGAGTATGGGTGGGTGGAGGTGTGGGCATAAGTGGACTTCTTGTTTCAATGACACCCATACCTACACCACCACAGCCCACCCATACCCACATGACTCACAATTTTTGGGGAAAAAAATACTGTTTTTTTCTCAAAATTCAATTTGAAATGAAAAAGACCATAAATTCGTATTGTAACAATGTTGTTTGCTCCATGCAACGTTCATTGTTTTCTTTTAAGCATAATCAACAAGAAAAATACATGATGAAAATCACTTTTGTTGATTGGCAGTTTATGTCTGAAAGAAACAATTACTTTCATAAGTACGTTCGAGAACAAATTGAACAATCAATAATTATTCTTTATTTTTTATACAAGAGCTGATTAATAAAAACAAAGATTAAATTATAAATAATTCTATTTAATTGTGAAACATGTTTTTGTGCAAAAATTTCTGCTTTCATATCAAAAAATGCCTCGTGAAATTGCCTAGAAAATTCTTATTGAATATTCTATAAGAAAAGATGAAAATGATAAGGTTTATGAAAAATAATAATGCATTCAAAGTTGTCAAATTTCTCACCAAAAGTCAGTTTTTTTTCATTATGTTAAGGTGCGAAAATGTAACTATCCGCTTTGTAACTCCCGAGCAGTTTTATCATCTGCTTCTAATTTAAAGCATATTACATCATAACCAGTTCAAAGAGAATTTTTTCACATTCATGCTTTTTCACTCAAAATGAGCATCTTTGGATCGCAAATTCGTTCCATTGTAAACAATTATTGTCTCTCTCTGAAACGAGTGTTTTTTTGGATTCAAACATGATTAATGTTTACAGTAGGGTACTGACTTAGCATTATCATTAACATTGCATTAATTAACTAAAGCTTTTCAAATACTTCTGTATTACTTAGAGCATATCAAAAGTAGTGGCAGTGATACTTTTATACTGTACAGTAAACTTTAACGAACTTTCTGTCTATATATTCTGATAGAGAAAAGAATGCTCTATATTTCTATGCTATTTGATCATACTTCAACTAATGTCATAATAATAAATTTTCGATAAGATTTGTTTTGCCATGATATGTGCCTGGTTGTACTAGTGACTATTTAGTGGATATGTTTTGAATAATTTTTGATAGAAATAACATAGAGAGCTGGAGTTTTCATTGCTTGAAAGAAGAAATGAAGATGCATCGAGATATATATTACAGGTTTTTTTTGACATGACTTTTTTAAAGATTTTCAATCAATCTCTTTGAAAATAAACCTACTCGTGAAGTGTTTACAGTGAATTCTAAAATGTCAGGTCTGAATTGAAACCGCCAATGGAAGAACTACAAGACTACATGAGGTTTAGAATTAATCATTCAGAAGTAATAGGCACCCTAGTCAAAGTTTTAAATGATTTTTCTGACGATTTCTATAAAAGAATTGTTTACTGTTTTCTTTTTGATAAGAGCCATTTTCCCACACTTACAAAACTGACCAAACCAACATGAGACCGTATACTAGGAAAACGTATAAAACATGATTCGATACATCTTTATCTCCTCTTTGGAACGATGAAAATCACAGCCCTTTATCTTGTTTCTATCAACAATTATTCAAAAACTATCACATAGGTAATAGTAGTACTACCGGGCACATATCATAGCGAAATAAGTCTTATCGAAAGTTTATTATTATGATATTAGCTGAAGTATGATCAAATAGAATAGAAAAAAATAACATTTTTTTCTCTATCAGATTATATAGAAAGAAAGTTTGTTAAAGCTTACTATACGATATTTAGGTGTCAGTGCCACTACTTTTGGTACGTCATAAGTAGATCTACTATGAGTAATTTTTTCAATCGGTACAAAATGTTTCTACCGAAATTTTTTTTTACAATTTTGTACAAATAAAAATTTCATAGAATGCCCTACTTTATTATGAACAATCATCATTTTGTACCGAGTGAAAAAAATTTATCATAGTTGACCTAGGCTGTGTCGAAATAAAATTCTGCACATATATTCTGAAAGACCACAAAGTTCTGATCCTAACTGACTGGTTTTAGCTCTCGACAATTGCCTTTAAGCACTCAAGAAGTTAGCGAATATTTTTTGCCAAGATTTTCGCGTCATAGGTTGAATTATTCTCAAATAATTAGACTATCATTTTTTTTTTTTGAATCGTTAGCTCTTCCTTTATTCATAGTTAACTGTAAATATTATATAAGTTATTATTATTCTTATTTACAATTTATTATCTTAAATTATTGTATTATTATTTACAATTGTATTGAGATTATAAGATATAATATTTTAGGTATATACAATATAAAATACAATGTACAATTATACAAAAATANAATTTCGTCTTATACATTATCGAAGAAAAAGACGTGCCCGCTCCTCCTCTTTCGATTGGTGAAAACCGCAGGTAGCTAGGTATTGCGGTTGTCGAGTTATTGAGCTTACACTCACCCCTCTTTTATTCTGGCGCGGACATTAGTTTCTATACGAAAACTTTAAACAAAATTCATTTTACTTAGTGTCTCGGCGTACGGTATGGAGAAATACGATCGTTATACTGAGCCATATTATAATATACTAAATACGATTGTATACGAATTTTGTTGTCTTGGCTCTGGAAATAGATCAGACATCTCAATGAATCGGACTGGATGGAAGAAAGTCTGACAATGAGTTATTAATTGTGATCTGGGCCAAATCATGGTTTTTTCTTAAAAGATGGTTCATCCATGGATTATTCATCTAATTGTATTGAATAAATTTTTGACATGTTGATGAGCATGCAGTTTCGAATATAAATTGAACTTTGAAATTAATCATTTGAAAGTTCTCTCAAGGATGCATCACAACAAGTTGAACCAATGAATAACAAGTCGATCTATCTCATCAACTATTCAAAATATAATCATGAGAAAGAAAGTCTACTCATCATCATCTTCTTCTACTATTGATGATTCTGTCAAGATTCTGAATCATTTTCTGTTCTTAATGTATCATAAAAATCTTTTATATTAAAAAAAAGGAAAATTTAGCTTTTTTCATCAACTGGTAACGAAATTTATTGAGGAAAAATCATATGATTCCTTCTACCAATTGTTCGTTCAATTAATAAATGATTTCCAATTACATGAGATGGTAAGTTGCTATTTCCTAAAAATTCAAATGAAATGATTATGAAAAAATTCATCAGAATTTAATTCAGTTACTTGAGAAATAAGCACAGAAATTTGCCTTTAACACAATAGTTGACAACATTTTTTGGACGATCTTTTAAATTGACTTATTTTGCTCTATAATTGTTAAAAATAACTGAAACCATATAAATAAAAAGAGCAAAATATAAGCTACATTTTGATAACAAAAACTTTCTGAAAGTAAAATATTTATGAAGTAATATGCTGATCTTTTATGAGACAACTGATTATGTTCATGTGAAATTTTCATCGTTTTAATATAATAAGTAATTTTTCTTCTCAAATATCATATTCAAAAGAGTGTCTGGCACTGCATAAGATAATCGATGATTTAAAATACTCTTATCTGTTTCTATTGAATCGTAATCTCCGCCCAACATTATATTTTTATTAATAATCAAAAAATAGACTATTTTTTGAACAAAACAAGAAAACAACTTAAGTAAGTGATTAGTGCTATGTGTGAAAATAGTACAAATGTTAAATGACCATCGTAAGTTTATATTTTGCCAGCTTTATTCAGGGTGTACATGTAGATATGAGGGTCGGACGGAGTTGGAAAAAAGACATCCGTTCTTGTATCATTAGTCTAAAGCATTTAGACAACAATCTTTGATAATAAATAAGTTTTAGAAAAGTCTGAGGAGAAAAATTGCACTATAAATGAATGATCCTCTGAATGTATTAGGCAAAGACTATTTGAAATGAATTTATCTAACTAGATACTTTTTATACAATTGATTTAAAGAATTTCCTTTGATAGTTGTGCTCAAAATCTAGTTGTTACTTAATTCATTTAGAGTTTTCTATTTCCAATTGAGAAAACAAATAGAAGTTTATTTACTGTTTAAAATCTATATGTACTTGTGATGGTTTTATATTGGCCAAATGAGCTGATATTAACCAATTAATTTGTGTCAATTACGTCTGATAATCAATTTATTTCTTAGAAATTAGTGCTCTTAGACATTATCAGATCAAATAATAAAGTTCGTTACGATCATTAACTCATAAAACAATCAAATTCATTACGAGTTCTTGTACATTTAAGATTAAACTGTTGTCTAGCTCACCAGATCAGTTCATACGAATGAATTTGTTTGAGTTACCACATATCTATCGAAAATAGTTCTCTTCAAATGTTAATTTTATATTTCATTATGAGAATTTAATTATAAATTATTCTTTTTCGATGTTTAGTCACACAACACAACGTTACTTTTCCTTCCTACGTGCATTTATTCAATGTACATACGTCATTATATCGAGGCAAAAATGAATCATAACAAATAACAAGATCTTCAACTAGTAATATCTCACAAATGCACTGTTGAATTTAAATGCATTTTGTAATAGACATATTTTTAAAAAATTATTTTATTCAATCCAATGAATAATTTGAAATATATTCATAGACTTCATTGATGCACAGTTGTCAACATATGAATATAAAGTTTTCTTTTAAAATATTTTTGTCGAAAAAAATCCGAAAATTCGAATTAATCTATTATGCTCTTTGTTTTCATTCTTGTTTCAATCAATTGATTTTTCTATTAGTTATTTGTATGATTTCTATTGAAACAACATAAATAAAGATGATTATTGTTAAAATAGTTTGCTTGAAATAAAATTTCATCTATTCAATATCGGATATTATTCTTATTATTGTTCATCGAGTTCATGTAGTTCGAACTTTTAAAAAATCGTCTATAAATAGAATCAATCAAGGGAAGAAAAAAATATATTTATAAGTATAATTATATATAACAGGATTGAAAAAAGTGCATAACAATACGTCTTTATATTTTATATTCTATGACTCAATTCAAAATAAAATAATAATTATTGATGTTCTTCATAATAAAAAATCATCTTGTTTATTTATGAAATTTTCACATATACATTATATTATTCCACTGATAAATCGATACTTCTACATATGCTTTATAATATCCAAGATGATTTTGCTGAAATATTTTATGATAATTTTTGTTTTCTTATTTCAATTATAAAATATGTCCTAATAAATTGAACATGCAAACATACTTAGATTGAATATATAATTATAGAAAATGGAAAACTATCTGTCAGAATTCACAATGAGATGATACAAATTTGCTCGATTACTATTTTAAATGTCTATTAGGATAGATTATTAATAATTTGAAAATAGAACGAGAATGAATAGTCTACAATGAATGTAAAGTTTGTAATAATTGTTATTTAAGAATTTTTCTTATTTTCTATTGTTTGGTTGACTTCTTACTATATATCTATTAATTTTGATATTATTCAAACAGATTTTTAAAATGAAGAATTTATTAAAAAATAAAATAAATGTAATAGTAAAAAAAATGAATACTATACGAATAAAACAAAAAGTCAAATGTCGAATAAAATAATTGTTAAATGTTGTCATGAAATTGTTATACTCAATATAAATATTACTTAGCTGATCTAAACAAAACAAAGAAAATATTTCTAAATGAAAATTCAATGGAAATAACCGTTTTTGTGCATGTTGTTCAGTTACATCTCTAATTGCTTTAGTTCGTTGATGATCAACATCTTTATAATTCAATATTTGTTGATCTTGACGACAATCGATCACTGGAATTTCAAATTTTCGTGATTGTATTTGCGAAGTTTCTACATAATTAATATTATGCGTCGTTTGTATACTTTCGGATGGATTTAAATAACAATCAGATAATGAATCTTTTAAATAGAAATATATGAAATTGAAGAAAAAAGTAAATCAGTTTAATTTATTCTACCACGATTAATTGACTTATTGTCATACTTCATCGATTGAGATAAAGCTCCAGGCATCATTGGAAAATAATCAACATCTGAATAAGATTTATTTACTTGATTAACAATTGGTGAACTATTTGCAGATAAAATAAGTTCATCCGGATTTAATGAGCATCTTTCTTTAGTTTTCTTTTTCTTCTTTTTTTTGTTTTCATTATTATTAACATTCAAATCATTTGAAGAATGACTTTTTTTCATTTGGTCATTATCATCCTTTCAAAATAAAAATGAAATCAACAATTATTTATATATATATATATATATATATATATATATAGTCGGATTTCATAGTATACTAAAAAATATTTTTTCAATAAAAAAATTCATTTGAATACCTGATATTCATGATGAATATTATTTGATTTAGCTTTCTGAAGATGTTCATTACTTCGATCTTTAGATGGAAGTCGTTTACGAATGAACGATAACATTATTAACAACCAACATCCAATTTAAAATGTCTTTTCTCTCTCTTGAGCAATATTAGATTAATAAATTATGAATCATTTTTTCGTATGTAGATGATTCATATGTTCTATGATTGGTTCATATTTAACCATTCTTTACTTTTTCCGATCAATTCATCATCTTACATTATTACCGATCGATACTTAAACGATTTATATATAATGAACATCTTAAATGAATTACTTTTTTAAAAGAACCTTTTATTCATCAGTGAATTATTAAACAAAAAAAAGTTTCATTTGGCAGCGTGTTTCTTTATGCTTATTTTATATAATGATATACGCAGCAATGGATAATATTGATGATTTAATAGTTGTATTATTGTAGTTTGTGAAAAAATACCTTGTACTTTTGCGTCAAGCAGTATATGATCATATTTAAACCTTTTTCAATTATTTTTTATGAACATCAGGGGTGCAACAAATCTTTGAGATTTGGATTTGGTTTAAATTTGATTCTAAACGTAGATTTCGTTTATATTTGGATTGCAGCTATGGTTTGGATTGATTTGGATTTAGAATTCAGAATTTTAGCTAACAGTGTCGATTTAGGATTTAGGATTTGATTTTAGTCCAACATGACCCCAACTCTGGAGTTAAGTTAAAATGAAACTAAATTCGAACGTCAAATCTAAATATAAGAGTAAATCCAAATGATTTCATACCAGTTTTCAAGACTTGCGACACTTAGCTAGCTTTCAAAAAATTTTCATTGTGAGGAACGGTTGAAAAATTCGAAAAACTACTTTTGAAATACAGATTTTAGTGAAAACAATCAGTACCTCAGCCTAATATTCGCTTCAAGTTATATGCCAGTTGTGAAAGCAGCTGTGCTACATAAAACTCGCCGAGATCTATCGAAATGATATCAAATTAATCCATATTCATCATGAAGATCACGCTCTAGCAGGGGAAGAGAGGGATCATACAGATTTTGGGGGGTCTATATTGTGACCAAATACTCTTTTAAAGGTTTTTGTCAGTTAGGAAAGTATTTATGTAAAAAAAAGTCTCGATAATGTCTTTTGGTTGATATTAGATTGCATCATGTTCATCACGAAGATCCGCCTTGGCTTCGGGAATGACTGGTAGGATAGATTATTTGGGCTCATGTTATGACCATTTATTTGCCTTTTCACATATGGGAAAATGAGGATACAGTTGGTTTTAGGGTAGCACTCAATGACATATGTCCAACGATATAGTTTTCAAGCCTATTTATAAACTGGGAAAAACGTGGACATGACGATTTTCCAGCCGCATTAGGATAGTTAGATCTTTTCAACTGGTAATTCATTTCTCGATTTTCGCACTAATTTTTGTGGCGTTTTTAAATGAGTTAATTCCATGGATAGTTGGATTGTGCTTTGAGTAGTGGAAATCGAGATTTCGATGATAGAGCAATGTATCAAGGTTAGATTCCAAATCCTAAGTTTCGAGTTGTCTCCTACTCATAATTGAAGTTGGGCAAACTTTGGACAGTGATATGGGTTTCTGTAAACTAAAACCTAAAGTGGTGGAATCACCAGTCAACTGAAATGGAAAACCGATGGGAGTAGCTTTGATCGAAAATAGGAACCTCTCAGTAGCACCGCAAATGTAACAGAAATTTTTCGAAATCTTGGTTGGACCTTCAGCGAAAAAATTTGCTTGACCATTCGAGAAGTGAAACGAAATTTCACAAGTTCACCGACAGACGAAAACTAGTTTCGAAAGACGAGTAAGGAACTGATTGGGAGAAATTGTGGTACTCGTTTCTGGAATCTTTATTGCCAAACAGGTAGCTAGTGACAGTGCTACAGGGATCACTCTTTAGTTATATGACCAGATAATTAACATTTCATTTCAAAGTTAACTTCAGCAGTTATTTATTGAAATCCATCTCTTTTTATTCACTACACAAAACAGAATGAAAGACACGCCAAGAGAAGAAATACAAAGAGAAGATAAAGACAAGAAAAGAAGAATTACCTGACGAAATTTATAATGGTTTAAGCAAGCAAATATTGTCCGCAAATGTATACTAGATGCTTTGATAAATAATCTGCCACCTAAGAACACACAAAAATTCTTAAGCTACTCTAACTTGCCAAATACAAAAACAATTCCTGCAAATGAATAGGATTCAAGTTGATATGCTTCAACAGATCGCATTGAATTACTCCCTGAGACAACTCTGTTGTCAGTTGACACAGCTCTTAGAACCAATATTTACCCACAATATAAACCTCACTATCCTATCCTACTAGTTATTCGCCAAGTTAACATCAATCTTTGTGATGAACATGACTTGATTAAAGACGAATCGATATATCGCATTGAGCTCTATCAGGAGCAAAGGCTTCCTTAACTAGCATACTTCCCGCAGAGAATATTAGGTCATAATATGTATCCTGAACACTTATATCATGACGTTTATCCTGCCTGAGACCGAGCTTGATGATGAACATGAATAAATTTTATACGATTCGATAGATTTCGTCGCGATCTATCTGGTACAACTGTTTCCATAACTGTTACACGTATTGAAACAAATATTAGATCGAAATACCGGCTTTTTCACAAAAAACAGTGTTTCAAAAGTAGTTTTTTGAACTTTTCAGCCGTTTTTCACGATGAAAATTTTTCGGAGGCTAGGCATTCCATAGCATATTGAATGCTCTATCTGACATAAGTCTATTTAAAAATCTTTCCCCAAAACACTCGAATCTGCTGCTAATTTTACTTACATCAAACGAACATATCTTTGACAAGATATCCAATGTCCAAAAAACAGCTACTTACCATAGTAAAACAGTGATGAAGTCGCCTTTTCTTAAGGTTCCTCTCCCTCAAAAATCGATCTCAGCCCAGGAACGTTTGACTGACATGAATTTTTCAGGATACCTTGTGGCTGTAGTGAGAGTCAAAAATAGCTAATTTGGTAAACAAAATTTCTTTGTCTAGGTGCATTCCATTTAATTAATTTTTTTTATTTGAAAGAGCATGTCAGGATGCAGTGCAGGACAGAGACCTTTTTTTCTTAAATTCTTACTTTTTAAGCGGATAAAAGGGATCGAAAGTTCAATGACTCAAAAACCTTTCTAAAAATGGCGTTCTAATTTTATAAATGTTTGTATATATAGTAAAAGCAAAGCTTAATAAAAAAAAAAAAAAGAACTCTGTACTACACTGCGTCTTGACGTGCTCTTTCAAACAAAAAATAAATAAAATACATTGAATGAATATCGACAGAGAAATTTGGATTGCGCGATCAAGAAATTATAAATGAAGAAAAAACAAGGTGCCGAATAAAAATTTTTGTCGCTTATGAAAGATTAGATCACGGGTTATCTTCCTATATACATTTATCTTAATTTCGACCATTCTAATGAAAAGTAACTTGTTATAAGGGGGGGGGGGGGGGGGCTTAATATAAAAAAGAAAATATTTTCCTAAATGGGAAGAAAAACAGTAAAGCATATTAATATTAAATATTATGATGTTTAGTTCGAACTGCTCTTTCTAGAGGAAAGGTTTTCG
>CAJNSZ010000132.1:93022-149340 GCA_905329745.1 Rotaria sp. Silwood2 | reverse complement strand
GCGGGAGTTATTCGAAGAGTGACGACGGGGGTGGGAATTGGAAGTGGTATTAAGAAAGCCAAATTTGGTGATGATGGTGAACAACGGGTTTGTAATTCACTACGACTATATTGACCTAAATAGTTTTTTTTTAAATTAAATTTATTTTTATCACAAGCAAATAATTGAAATATATTTATTTAGTTTAATTTTAATAAGGTTAAATGATACTCAATCTATTCTAGAATATATTTTGATTAAAATATTATAAAATGAGAGATGGCAAGACAATGAAAGAGTTTTCTCTTATGTTTCTTGAAAAAAAATTTTTGATAAAGAAATGTTTCATAAAAGTTTTGAAGCAATCATATTAAATAAGACGATATTTTATATGATTGACTATTACGATGAGATATCTTTCTTTCATTTATTCAAACGAAAATTATTACATTTTTTTTTTCTTCGTATGTTCTCATATGGGATTTATTCTACTTTGAATAGAAGAGGCTCAATGATATATATATCATCGTTATAGTCACTCATTTTATCCATCAGAATAGATGATTATCCAGACATCTAGTTATCGTCATGGATATTCGTTATTATTATTATTATTATTTCATTTTTATCATATATAATAGACTGAATTGAATAGATTATAATTTTTTTTGAAAATAGATTAATTAATAAGAATGAATCATTTTTTAAAGTTTATTGTTGTTCTTAAAT
Source organism: Rotaria sp. Silwood2 (assembly GCA_905329745.1). Lineage (NCBI taxonomy): Eukaryota > Metazoa > Rotifera > Eurotatoria > Philodinida > Philodinidae > Rotaria > Rotaria sp. Silwood2. The sequence continues at coordinate 148,632 of CAJNSZ010000132.1, read as the reverse complement.
GAGAATAAAAAATAACAATTTCATACCAAAAATTATTCTTGTTTCATATAAAAGATTATTCTTTGATTTAAAATATTTTTTTCTATATTTAAGGATTACTTTAAAAATTAGTTAACTATCTAAGATGTTTTGTTTAAATATTTATGCTTCATTCTCAAAGGTTCCAGTTAAAGACTATTCTTTAAATCATTTATTTATTCATCTGAATTTGAAATTATTCTCAAATATTAATAATTTCGATTGTTTCCTTCGGAAACTTTCAAGTATAAAACAAATACATAAGGTATGTAAGTACAATCTATAAGGAATTCAAATATTAAAAACAAACAAACTATTTTATTGTCAATTATTGATTTTAATTTATTCGATTTCAATTAATATTTCAACACATTTATTTTAATAATATGTCTCTGAGAAAAAAAGAAATCATGAGCTTTTCTTATTTTAAGATTATTAACAAATATAATAAATCTAATTTATATTTAACAATTATTATTGTTACTTTAAAATGTTGACTATCGATTATAAAAGAAGAAATATTACTCTTTATATCATTTCAAACTGATAATTACCTTTGACAATAATCTTCAAATAGAATTTGATACTATGCCTATATATATATATAACGATCTAGATAATATAAATACAAACTAACCTATCTCTTACGATCTATTTAACAATATTGTAAATCGATTAAAACACTTTAAATTATATATCAAGAGTCATTTAAATAAGTTTTTAAAAAATCAATCATTATAGAAAGTATTCTCAAAACATACAATTAATATCTAATGACGGATTATTAAAAAAAATATATATATATATATAAATAAACTCATACCTTGATAACATTCAGTTCCAAGACAATTACAAACACCTGTAAATCTATTACAAGAAGGACAAGAACATATATAAGAACAGTCAGGTCCATAACGATCAGATGGACAACCTTTTTAGAATTTATTTTAATATTCAATTAAAATAAAATAAATATGCTTACTTATATTACAATTAGTACCATACCAACCTGAGTAACAAGAACATCCATATGGATCAGCTAAACAAATTAATAAACCTTGACAATAATCATCATCACCTGAACAATGATAATCACAATTTTGTCCATAATAACCAGGTGGACAACCTTTTTATTTTAATATAAATTAATTTATTTAAATATAAATTTAAATCTTGTCTGACTTACTATATTGACATTCATCACCATAAAATCCTGGTGCACAAATACATTGATTTATATATGGATGATAAATACCTTGAGAACGACATCGACTTCCATCTATTATTAAAATAAAAAAATAAAAAACTTTAGATTTTAAATCTAGATATATTTACAATCTTGATAATTAATAAATCTTGTATGATGAGCCGAAAGTCTTCGTTCTTTTAGACCAATTGAAAGTAAACCATTAAAGTCTTTTTTTGCTTTAATACCAGTTATTGTTTTGTTATTTGTATTTGATGAATCACAATTTAATCGAATTGTATCATCTAATGTTGAACTTTTATCAACATTTAAATATTCATAACAATCATAATGAAGATCTTTATCAACTTGATTGAAATTTAATGTTAAAGAATCATTTAAACTTCGACGAATTGCAACACTATAGTCCATTGGTAATATTGGTCGAATAAAATCACCTTAAATATATTATTTCGACTAAATAGTTTCTATTTAAAAAAAAAAAATTTTTTTTTCTTAAAATACCATCAAGTGGAAATGATTGTGTATAAACAATAGAAGCTAAACTATTTTTTGGAAAACAAGCATAAAATCCAAATCTTGAATCATCACTTTGACTTGGAAGTGTTATATTAATACATTTCGATGTACACTGTTTATATTCACAAGATGAGGATGGTTTTATTAATTGTTTAATATCATTTTTTCGACAAAATCTAAGATTATTTAAATTCGAATATGGATCAATATCATATAAACCATAATAAGATTCATCACGAGCTTTTGATAAATGATAAGCTATTCTATTTGAACCTCGTGAAGATGCTAACCATATATAATTTAATGAACTATTATACTAATTAAATAATTTTAAAAAATGAATTTATTTTAATTTAATTAAATAAAACATACTGATATGTTTTTTGGCATCCAATATGCATTATCAACTTGTTTACTTTGAGATATTAAACCCGTATAAACATAATTTGATTTAAAATTTGGATCTTTTAACATTATTTCTTAAATTATATATTCGAAACTTTTATTTTTGTTATTTCAATCGATCGATTTTTATTTATTTAACAAATATTTATTGTAAAACAAGAATATTTTCAAATTCTTTTTTCTTGGGGATGGAGGGGAAATTATCGGTTTTTTAGTCATATTCTTTAATTCATTTTTTTTCTAACCTCTCATTTATGCTCAAAAAATCTACAAACATATTTGAAGTAAATCGGCTGATTAATATTTATTTCACTGTTAATTATTTCTATTTGCAAACAAAACTCTACAGATTAATAATTAGTTTAAAAAAAATAAAACTATAAATGAATATAATTATACGATTTATCATATATCGTCTAACTAACAATTAAAAATTATATAATAAGAATTCTTGAATAGAGTCGAATTGAATAATAATCAGAATAATTTTAATAACGTTACTTTATTATTGACAATAAGAATTAAAACTATAATCAGACAAGATTTATATTCTTTACGAGATTTTATTCGAAATATAATTCAATAATAATACCAATTTAAAAGGTAAAACATCATTTATTATATTCATAGAATATTCGATATTAACTCGTTTAGCTTATTTGAAAAATAATCTCTCAAATAGATTTGAGAAAAATCGAATAATTTAATACTATTTATTAATATATATTTTCCATGAAAAATATATTTTTATATAATATAAATCTGGAATTAATATTTGAAGTCTTATTGTCAGATTTCAAGAAAAATTTTTTTCAAAATCAAAATTCTTATTTCTGTTTGATGTCATCTCTTGAAAGGTAACTTGACTATCGTCTATAAGAATGATAATCATCTCAAATAGCAATTTTAGACGGCATATGTCATCTCATTGATATATCGAACTTTAATAATACTTTTACTTTTCCAAACAATTTATATATAGATAAACTCATACGAATGAAATATGGTTTGATCATAATTGATCAATTTATTCTATCTGACAACATATCATACAAGTCGAAACGTTATTTTAGTATTCTAAGATAAATTATTTTTAATTTAAATTCGTCTATAGATAATAATCAAACACATTGATAGAATAATAAATAATAATAAAAAAAAAACATTTAACATATTTTATCGTCATGAAAAAAGTATTCATCGATATATTCACCATTATCATCGTTTGACATCAACACTCACATTCACTCGAGTATTATTATCAACAATCAAACATATACTTACCCATATTTATTAGATTTTACAAGCTCAAACATACCAAGTCAATCCTCAATCACCTAAATGTTTTTTTTAACTTTCAGATAATCTCTTATTTTTATTACTAGTTATCAAACAAACGAAATCGTTTAATTTTTCATATAAACTAAATATTTTCGAATCAAACTATGACTATCAAAGTATATGACGGATGTCGATTAGCTACAGTTCTGGTTCGTTCGAGTAGAGAATATTTTCAAAAAAAGTCCTGATCCGTGTCGGAATGTGAAAAAAGTAGCCATACAGGACATTAGTTTGATCCTTCCGAAAAAACGATCTTACACTTTTTTCTCGTTTTCTTTATCTCGTCGATATATTTCTCGAATCTTTTATAGATTATTCTATCTTAAACGACTTTCTTTTTCTTTTTAAGATTTGAAGAATTTTTAAAAAAAGAGTAAAAATCTCAAATTAATCGTGATGATCTGTTATATAAGATTGAATCTTAAAAAAGGGCTTATTAGTCAAAATTCTATTATAAATTATGCTTATAAAATGTTAATTAATAAATAAAATTTAACCTTGAATTAATTGCCATTCATAAGCATTATTAGCATAAATTGGATAACCACCTAATTCGGAACAAAAATCAATAACACCTGTTAAATTTCCTGATTGACTATCTGTTTCAAGACGATAAATAAAATCACTTTGTTGATCAATTAATGATGCTAGTTATATAAATGAATAAATTAAATTAAATTAATTAAAAAATAAATAAACATACGAATAATTCTACAAAGAGGATATCCTCTTATATAGTCATCATGACAACGATGAGAAAATATTTCATATGATAGAGGATTTCCACCAGATGCTTGAATTACTGTACAATAATCATCATTATTATTAATTGAATTTACATTTATTTCAATTCGTTCGTCATTTGAATTAATAATCTGTTTTTTTTTAATATTATTTAAAAACAAAATATTTTTTAATGAAAAAAACAAAAAAAAAACAAACTTACATTTGATTCCCATTGTTGGATTAGATTAATTCTTTTTAAACCAATAAAAAAAGTAAGTGTATCATTTCCAGCTGCATTTCTTTGATAACGAAATAATTGATGAATCGTCGTTAAAATAGCATCTTTAATTAGTTTAATTATTAAACAAAATAAATAAAGTTAAAAAAATAAAAAACAAAAAACCTTGAAGAATAGCTTGTTCAGTTGTATTAAACCAATATATTAATGTAGCATTATTATTTGAACAAAATGTTAATGCTTGATCTCGTGTCATATTCCATGGAAATGTAAAATATTTTAAACGATTTTCAATCCAATGTTTCCCTATATTAAATAATTATTTAAATAAAGTTTTTTTTTTTTATTCTTACATCCATTATCAATATTAATTGGTTGAATTGATAATAAATCAGTTTTACTTCGACATGTTATACTTGATTCTTTATTTTGTGTATATAGAAATCCTCGATGTTCAATAGCAATATCACTTATTGACGTTTCTATACGAATACAAAAATAATCTTTCAACGTTTTTTTTTCATATTTATTTTCAAACCATTTATTCGATTATTAGCAAATCTATAACTATTATACCATGATGATGTTGATCTTAAATAAATAAACAAATAAATAAATAAATAAACGAAAATGTCGCACTAACTTAGCTGAGAGAATTCCATTTCTGAGAGCACTTAAAAATATAGACGATTGTGTTGAAGTATTTTGAATTAATACTGGAGAATTTTCTCCATTCCATGGAGCAATTCGACCATCATGCATTGCTGATTTACATACTAATGAATTCTTTTCAAAAATTTATTTGCATTTTTTAAATATAAAAAGATAAAATTCAAAAAAAAAAATGACATACTCCAGAATATGTTTCATTACCAAATATTGGATATTCATCTTGATTAGTTATATATCTCATTGTATAACATGATGATGGGCATAATAATATACTATTATATATATATATATATAAATTCAATGATATTTAAGATAAAAGAAAAAGAAACCTCGCGTTTGGATACGAAGGATCGTATGTTACAGTTGCATTGTCAAATGTCATAAAACATATTTTTGATAAATAGAATTGACCTTAATTAAGAAAAGAAAACCAAAGAAATGATTAATTAATTATTAATAAAAATAAAAAATAAAAATTCAACCATTAATTATTGAAAATGGATTAACCAATATAAAAATAAGATAGAAGATAAATGATGAATAATAATCAATGTCCATTATAGGATTTCTAATGAATAAACGTATACGTTTAGAAAAAAAATGTATAGATCTTATTAAAGTGAATAATAATGTCTTCTTTTCTTTTTCAAATATTGATCGTCTTTAATCGAAGATCAATATTCTTTGCATGTCCAAAGACAAATAGAACGATCGACTAAAATTTGAAAAAAAAAAAAAAAAAAAGAAGCGAACATTGATTTGTTAATGACACCCACTCAACTATCATCAATTTATTTTCTCTTATGATTTCATCTGTATTGACATTTTTTAACAATTATACTTCATTTTACTTTTTATAATTATTATTTATTTCGGAAAATACAAATCAATTATTATCATTTATCATTAAATATTATTTCATACTATTATTTCTTATCAATAATTATTCATTTCAATACGAATTTGTCAAAATATCAATCATATTAATATTGTTTTAAACGCTTTATTAAATATCCATTGAACATATAGATTTGAATGAGAAGACGAATAGTTCTTTTTATTCTAGAGATTTTTATATAAAAATATCATTTTCAAACAAAAATCAATCTTTCATTTTCATTTATTTTCTTAATTATTATTATTGTTACAAAAAACTTTCCATCAATTCATATTGAATTATCTTTTAAATTTCATCAAAATTTGTCATTTACATGAAATGATATAATTTCAAATCAATAGGATTAATTATCAATAATTATATTTAAGATTTGTTTTCTACCATTCAATTGCTTATTGATACAAACATAACAACTATTTTATATCAAACTATGTAACATATTGAATAAGTTGAAAAAAAATATTTATTCGGTGATAAGAATGAAAAATAAAGAGAACAAAAATATTAATTGATTTTAGTCATTTTTGAACTCAGTTACATCTTTTCGTTCAACAATCCAGGTGTTGCGCAACTTCTCATTCAGATATGTGACAAGCAAAACGACCAACCCTGAATGTCAATAACAAATACAAATATCGATTAAACACGAAGAACTATCTACTAACTTGCATATCAAGAAAAAATCCGATTTCGTTAATGTTTCATTTTTTGTCTATTGATTAAAGTTCAATATGTCTCGACGATTTTTTTTATCCTATTATCTTATTTATTCGATTCAATATTGAACAAGATGACTATTCGAAAAATATGCTTATATTTGCGTAAATATTCAACTTGTTCATTACTTTTTTTCTCTTTCACTTTTTTTGTATTCGAAATAAATGAAAAGTCTACTTATATTTGTTTGTACAAAAAATATCCGTTGACAAATGTAAACGAACTAGATATTAGTCAACTATCGATCAAAATCAGATTTATTGCTAATCATTGTCATGCATTTGCTTTCATATATAATAAAAAGTCAATGATTTCATTTAAATCCATTTTTAATTCAATGATTCTTTAAATTAAAAAAATATTTTGTTCATTTCCATTTTACTTCTTTGCCTGAAAAAAGCATTGTCTTCTGCTCCAGTTCTACATTATCTATTACAAATCAAATATTTAATTTTTGATATGTTATTCATAGAATTAATCATGATAAACTTTCATCAACTTTTAGACTATAAACATGTTTATTATTATTTTTAGAGGACATATACAATTTAATGTTGAACAGCGCCTCTGTCTGTACAATTTTTGTTGATTTTCGATCAACCTTTGACCAGTTATGATTTCTAGACTGTTTAGGTAAACTACGACGATTGGGTATTCCTCTTTCGTACCTGACTTGGATAAAAGCGTGGCTTCGTAGCCGACGTGGTTTTATAGAAATTAACAGCAAAAAATCCTGTTGGTTTCCAATAGAATAAGGTGGACCACAAGGCGGTATATGAACCCAGACGTTATTCGTAGCCAAGCATTGTGATATGGGCAAAATCCTTTCTGGACGTACGAACCATTTTTTTTGCAGATAATCTTGCCGCGATAGTAGCAGCGCACATGGGGGTACGTTATACCGATCAATGTTTCGATTTAGAAAAAAAGGATTAAATTGTTTCTCGAGCAGTTAGAATATTATTCGTGCTTATCAGTTCAACCAATAAACTTCTCCAAAGCGAAAGCACTGGATTACGTCTAAGATGAGTTGTGAAAATATGATTAAAAAAACGATGACAAAGGTTAGGGAATGCATCTCATCAATTAGGCCTTTTAAATTCGCTGGTGGTACTATTTCGAAGCTAAGGCGTGCTTTATTCTCGTCTTATGTGTTGCCATTGTTTACATGGATTTATCCATTGCTCCCTCTGCTCACTGATAAACAAAGAAACGATCTGTCCCCCTTTTACTACACGTGTCTTCGCAGAGTTATGTTCGTCTCTCATTGGAAGGAAAATTTCTTTGCGTATGCATTAAACGAGGTGTCATTGGACGACGATTGTGCGATGTATTCGGATAAATTTTTGGTAGCGTAAATTGACTCTATTGGCGAAGAGCTCCTCATGAGAAAAGCCAACTGAATGAATTCAGGAGGGCTTGGGTTCAGGACGAGTTTCCACTTAAAGGTCTTAGACGTTCAAAGAGATTCACTAAGTGTACCTCTACTCTCGAAAAATTCGGTTCTTGCCTAGTGTCACTCCCTGGGTCATCCTCATCTATCCCCCTTTTTCGAAACGAAAGAAGTTCAGCTCCTTCAAGAACATCCAGAAACGTTCTTGTCATGAGATTTGTTTGATGAACAATCCTAGCACGTTGATGAACCTTGATTCTCTTCAGTTGAGTATCCTTTTACTGTCTATTGATCAATGAATGTCCGTTCTGCTTCTTAATATTTTCTCTTTCTCTATTGGTGTCTTCATGTACGTGTCCGTATAGATTCTTTCTTCACCTTGTCATGCATGTATTTTTCCCTTTTTGGTTGTTATTTTTACTCATATTCATATCTTTTTTATTGTCTCATTCATACATTTCTCCCCGTCTATTTTCTGTACTGAAAGAATCCTGTTGGATCACAGTGACGCTGTAAAAACAAAAACTTTCATCCACTGCAATGGCAAAAGAAAAATATCATGCTCTTTCAATCATTTTTTACAGAACAACATCTCGACTATATAGATTAAATAACTTCAAAATATGATTGTGTTCTCTAGAGTACAATTATACTTTTCACAAGTGACATGTCTTGCTATAATTAGGATTTTTTTTCATTATTATTCATATTAGCAAACTGTTTTGCAAGTTGAACACAAAATAACATGGTCATTTCTATGTCAATGTCATCGATTGAGAAATAGTCTCACTCAGAAAAATATACTACATCATTCAACATTGAAAATTACAGTTATCAATTATTTCTTATCATTAGTTAAGAAACAATTACCATCGAGATTTTGTCAAATATCAACGAACTCAAGTTTAACTATTGTGCTGCCAACTGTCAAAGGGACTCAAGTCGAATGAAACACAATATATCTGTATTTTTCTACACAGAGTTATATGAATTGAATGTAATTAGGTAAGTATATTTCATTTCATAACTTATTACGAACAAAATACTTATAAAATGAAAACTAAAGTATACCTTCATATTCACAATAAGCTAACTAAAAACCAAATAAGGTTTTTACTTTTTAGACAAACTTACTTGAAGTATATTCAGTAAGAAATATCAACTCCAATAATAATTAACTATTTGAAGAAGCACTAAATGTAACTATAGTGAAGAAATGCAATCCATGAATGATTTATCTAGAGGATGTCCCAAAAGTCATGTCTACTTAATAAATGTATAGAATTCTAATACTAATCAAACTTAATGCGTAACTTTTTTTTTTATTAGAAAGTTAAGACTAGGAAGTTTCTATTCGTCGTAAAGATCAAGTTCATGAACAGACTAGAAAAGGAATCATTTGTGGCCACAATACAATAATTAGATTTTTTTCGATATTTACTAAAGTTTCAATCGTTATTACAGACTTCAGATCATTGGAATCTAAATTCATGATTTGATTAATACTCATTCTGATATATTCTTGAGAAAAGAGAGCAAGAGAAACAGTCTTAATAACACAGTAACTTATGAAATATTCTGACGTACTTATGTTTGGTGTCAGAATAGTTTTCGAAGAAATGCCCTAGTTATTCGATTGTTTTAAAGTATGTCAAAAAATGATTGCAAAGTAATAATTTTTTATTTGAAGTTCGTAATAACAATCGAAACTTGAGTAAATATCGAAAAAAGCTCTACATATTGTTTCCGGCATCGAAAAAAAGTCTAATTTTTGTATTGTGGTCACAAATGATTCCTTTTCTAGTCTATTCATGAACTTGGTCTTTAAGAATAAAAACTTCCTGATCTTATCTTTCTAATAAAAAAAAAAGTTTTGAATTAAGCTTGATTAGTATTCGAGTTCTATGCATTTATTAAATGAACATGACTTTTGGAACACCCTGTATATTCGACTGAGTAAAGACATATTTCAAGATAAACAATATTGATCTCCGAACAAATCTCATCTTTTTCATTCTGAAAGAAAATAAAATATCGATATAGATGAAAACTTTTGTTCGTTTCTCTGAAATAGATCTTACTCTGAATGTTATCTTCAATAAAATGATAAATCTTCAAGTTAAAGTTACCACAATTGACGGCTTCATAAAATTCATTCAAAAAAAAAACGTGATTAAGACTATAAAAAAAGTTTTTAGGTTTTGGAACGAATCACAGTCAGGATTATTTAGTTGATATGTTATTGATCGAGTAAATAATTGATAAAGAGAAGCAAAAAAAGACAAGATGATAAATGAAAGTAAATTAATAAATTAATTTATTGAGAATGAAATAAAATAAAATACTTTAATGCATAACAAGAAGAGCATCAGTCGCAACACGTCGTGTTTGTTCAAATGTTGGACGAGAATATCTTCCACTTGAATTTTCATGATCAATGACAGTTAATCCACAACTACTTACTGATCGAGTTGGAATTAAACGAGGAGTTTCAATTGTAAAGAATGTTTCTTCGAAATTTTCATTTGATCTTAACAAAAAATAAAATAATGAAATTTTTTTTATTTTCTTTTCTGTTTTATTTTAATTAAAAACAAACCGATTTAAAGTTAATGATGATGTTGATTGATCATCTTGTTTTAATTTATTTAAATAATTAAAATTCCAATAAGATAATGGAAATAAACAAAGAAAACAAAATAATATTATTGAAACAAAGAAATATAATACAAGAAATATAATATAAACAATAAATAAATAATCAATTAAACCAGAATAAAACAATTTTAATGTTAAAATAATAAATGGAAATTGACATGTTACACTTAATATAACAAATAACAAATAAATTATTAATGAACGACGAATTGATTTTTCAAACAAATATTGATCATTCAAATTTGATAAACGTATTAACTTTTTTTTATAAATTTTATTTTTATTTAAATTTAAAAAAAAATTCTCTTTTTTTACCTGATTTGATATTTGATATTGTTGTTGAGAATAAATACGTATACCAAAATGATATAAAGCATGATTTGTTAATAATAAAAATAATATTGAAATGATTAATGATGATATTAATAAATAAGAATAAATAATAATTGATTCAAGTTTAAATAAAACTTCAAATGTTCCATATATAAATATAGTTAATAACATTGAAATAATTGAATGAATACTCATTATTAAACTTAAATATTTATTTATTTTATAAAATGAATTCGAATAAGAAAAATGATATCGAATTAAAACAAGAAACAAATTTATTATTTGACATGATGCTGAAGAATTTGAATCCATAACAACAATTGATTGACCATCTTTTTTAACACGTTTCATACCATTTCCAATTAGAAAATCAATTGATGATTCAAACAGAAAATCTTAAAAAGATTTGTTTCTATTTTTAATAATTTTATGTAAACAATCATTTTATTATAATTTTACTATGAAAAAAAAGCTGTTTTATCATACTAAGCCTAGATTTCTAACATGCGGTGCAAAAGTCTTTGCACAAATGTCAAGCTCTCTTAGACCGTCTTGCTAACTTCTAAATCAGTCAAACTCTTTTTGGTTGGAAAGAGCAAAGTTTGAGCTACAAATTTTATACCAGACATATTTTCACAGAAAGAATCTGAGAAGGAGGAAAAATCAACAACCAAATACCTCTAAAAAGGTTCTTGCAACGTTTTTGCAACTTGAAAATTTTGTAGTTCTTAATTACTTCGAGCTCCAATTGTCAAACTTAAACGTAAATTGCACCAAACTTTAGCGCATCAAAAACTCTATCAATATCAACATTGACAAAAGTTTTAGATCCGTTCTTGAGTCATCAATCAAACCAGTATAAAACATGAATTTTTTTGGAAAATCGAATCTTTTGCAAAAGCTATGACTTTGCAAGATAGTCAACCATCATCTTCGGAAATCATGCATGAACTGAATCTTTTTTTACGTCATTTATTCGAAATATATCAGATAGTAGAAGTTTTGCACAAAAGAAATAGTTCAAAAAATATTCTTTATCTTTGTGAAACGGGTAGGTAGTAAGAATGATCAACTTATTTAGTCTCTTTCAGACAAAGTCAGCTTTTGCTACAAGAGCCAAGAGTAAATTTAACTTCCAATATACCATTGGAAAGAACACTCTTTATGCTAGAAAAATCATCATTTAACGTGTTTTCATATTTCTTGTCTGATGAAAAGAAACTAATAGAAAATGGAAAATGATGTTCCTCGATTATGAACTTGCAAGGATGTTTTTAGAGGTGTTTGCTTTTTGCTTTTTCCTCTTTCTCAGATTCATTCTGTGAAAATATGTCTGGTACAAAATTTGTAGCTGAGACTTTGCTCTTTCAACCAAAAAGAGTTCGACTGATTTAGAAGTTAACAAGACGGTCTAAGGGAGCTTGACATTTGTGCAAAGACTTTTGCACCGCATGTTATTTCAATATTTTCTAGAAGTTTTACATATCGTTCTTGCTATATATATTATCATCTGTTTTCTAAATAATATATATCTTATTCGAACAATTCATTGATTACAAACTTTTTCTATTGTCAATCATATAGTCAATCGAATCTATCAAAATCTATTAGTTAATCAATATTATTCAGACTATTTTCGATTTCGATCTCGAATAATTTAATATAATATATATATATATCTTAAAATAAAATCATATTGAATGATAAAACATAATTAAAAGAAATATTCTAGTTAATATTGTTTAGTACTATTAGAATTTAACGCTGATCGTCATAGTTATTAAATTGACATTTATTTACCTATTTCGACTTGTTCAATGTTCAATTAAAGATTTAAATTAATCAAAATTATTTGTTTTAATTTCACTCCAAATACAATATTGACCAAATCTTAATATCATATTTATGATATTATTATTCAAAAAAACAATATCTCTCTCATTTTATCTTTATTATATATGTATATATGATAATAAATAAAATAATTCAATAGAATAGATTTTTAAAAGAAATAATTTTAATTGAATATTTATTTAAATTATTTATTTATTGAATTTTTCTCACTATAAATATTTATCTTTCTTTCGAAATAAATATTGATTAATTATTAAAACGCAAACAAAAAAACTCAATAATATTTAAAATTTGTGCATATATATATATTGTTAGTAAAATAGTTAATTAAATTGTTTATCTTATGTCGAACTCAAATATAATTTGATAAATATTAAATTAAAAAACAAAAATAGATAAGAATCTTGATGATTGATTACTTGACTTAAAAAAAAAACTTTCAAATAAATAAAATGAATATTTTTTTTATTAATTCAATATAAATTATTTAATTTAGTTTTGTGCAATAAATCTATCGATTCTATTCGAATAAATAAAGTTAAATTAAAATTCTTGTTTAACTTACTTTGATCCTTTACATTAGCATAAATAAGTTGACTATAAAGAAGAATTTTTGGTAAAAGAATAAGAATTGATATATGAATATCAAATAAAGATAATAATGGTAAAGATTTAATTCTGTTTAATTGACATTTATATAAATAAAAAGGATAATCTTCCATTGAATTTCCAAATCCATTGAAAAAATTGAAAATAGTTGAAATTGATGATGAAACTATTGTAAAAGCAATTAATATTAAACATATAATAAGAATTGGTTCTTTTGATTTATCTTCAATTGATGAATCAAAATACCGAATTATTCCAAGATTATCAATATGGCAATAAATTTCAATTAAAAAACAACCTATTCTATACCATATATATCCTAATGAAGATTTTAATTCAATTATTGACATAGTTATATCATTTAACATATAACATATAACATTTAACTATCAAATGATCATTGAGAATAAAAAACAAGAAAAAAAACACGAGAAAATGAACTAAATTTAAGCTAAGATTTCCTATGTTAAGACTAATCTCGATAATCCACTAAATAAACATTTATTTGTTTATTTATTGCTCGTTCGATCGAACTAAGAAAGATAATTAACCGTCAGTATAAAAACAAATATTTCCATATAAATTAACAAGTTTTATTCCCAATCAAATAATTATTTATCTTACTTAACCTAAAAAAAAAAACCAATTTCGATTTTTAATTTAAAAACAAAAAAAGAACTGCGATTAAATAATGATTTTTTTTGTTTCATTGTTTAAAAAGAAAAGAAAAAAAAATGAATAACAAAAGATAGAATTTCTGTTCGATGAAATTTATTTCCTGTACACAAGAATAAAAATAAAATAAAAAGCGAAATAAATTTATATCTTAATGAGCTTGTTGAAGTGAACGATAAATTATTGATTGGAAATTTTCGGTAATATCGACATTGGAAGAATATTTGATCCTGTTTGTTTATCTTGTTCATTTGAGAAAGTTTCTTCATTTGCTGTTATTTCATTTAAACTAAAATCTATTTAAAAACCAAAAAAGCGATTAAATTAAATTTACAAAAAAAAGATTTTTACAAGAATCAGCATTGACAGTTGAAATATTTTCATCTTTTTTTGTTCGATATTTATTTCTTGATTCTCGTGATGTTCTTTGTGTTAATTTCGTTTCAATAATCCATGGATGACGTAAACCTTCTTCTGGTGTTAAACGTTCAACAGGATCCCATCTATTAATTAGACTTTTTTTTTTGTATTTTATAGAAATTATTTAAAACAAACTCGAAACATCGACGAATAAAATCAATAAAATTTTGATCAGTTGTTCGAAGAATTTGTCCTAATGGACGACTGGCTGGACGGCGTTTTTTTAGTGTTTTTGTTGAGATTGTTCGAGGCATTCCTTTAGAATCTAAATATTTTTTCTTAAAATATTTTATAAGTATCTATAAAAAGACCAAACCAAAAAAAAGTTTTTTTCTTGTTCCTTGTTCAAGAACATGATTCGGTGGTACATCAACAACTTCCATTATCATTGACAATTGTTCTTGTTCATTTTCACCAGGAAATATTGGATAACCTTTTAGTTTGATTTTTAAATTAAGATATAAAAAATAAAAATTGTTTTTATATTAATAAATAAACAAACCAGTAAATAATTCAACAAGAATACAGCCCAAACTCCACATATCAATAGCTGGTGTATAAGGAACACCTAAGATTATTTCAGGTGCTCGATAAAATCGTGATTGTATGTATGTATAAACTAAATATAGATAAAAGAATTATTTCAAATAAATATATATATAAATATATAAACTTCTTTGTGCTTGAAAACATCCAGAACCAAAATCAATAACTTTAATACTACTACTTCCTTTTTGTCTTAATAATATATTTTCCTATAAATAAACATTTTTTTTTTAAATAAATTTAAATATTAAGAAAAAAAATAATTTTTTTAATTCTTTACTGGTTTAAGATCACAATGAATTATTTTTTCTCTAAACATAACACGAAGACATTGTAAAAGCGAATTAGCAAAACGTCGGACTAAATGTACACTAAAACCTTGATAATTATTTTTTTTAATTAATTCATATAAATTAATTCTAAATATAAAATTATTTAAAAAAAATATTTTTTTAATAAATAAATAAAAAAAATTCTTACCCAAGTAATTCAAATGTAATACAAAGATGAGATCGAAAATAAAAGTGTTCTTTTATATGAACAACATTTAGTGAATTATCCGAATCTAATGTTTTTAAATGTGTTAATATATTAACTTCAACAAGACCTTGTTGTTGAAAACGTTTTTTATTTCGAATTATTTTTAAAGCAACAGCTTCCTTTTTTTTATGATCATAACAACGAAGTACAATACCAAAGGAACCTTTTCCCAATGTTTCTAATATTTCAAATCGATAATAAATATGATCTTTACTCATTTTAATATAAGAACCATTATCATCATCATAATCTTTAACACTAGTTGCTGAAATTTTTTCAGCTTCTAAACCAAGAAAATAAATTTCATTATAATCAAATATTTCAGTTTTTTCAAAATCAGTTAATTTATCACCATAATACGATAAGGCTTCTACATTCAAAAAAAAAGTTATTTATTTATTTATTTATTTATTTTCTAATAAAAATAAAATCTACCTGATGGTTTAATTGGAAAAGTAACCGTTTTATTAATATAATCATTTGAATTATTAGCAAAAAAAGTTCTTGATCTTGAAATTTGATGTGAATTTGAAATAATTGAAGAAGCACTTGTATTATGATTTAATAAATAATGATTATTTGTTGTATCTGTATCTTTTGAAGATGATTTTAAACTTCCTTCACGAGTTTTTTCTCGACGTAAACTTCTTGCTGTAAGAGCAGCTGTACCATGATGATAATTACTTGTATTATTATGAGAATGAGAATTATTAACTATGGTTTGATGTAAACGAGCTGATGGAACTCCTGATACAATCGAATCATTTAAATATGGTAATGATGATTCGTTATTTAATAAATTAAACGATTTTCCACTACGATTTACATTTGTTATTTGTTGTTTATCAGATACTCGACGATATGAACCATTTAATACAGTTTGAACAGAGAATTTCTATTTTAACTTTTTTATTTAAATAAATATAGAAAAAACAAAACTCTAACCTGAACTTTAGCCAAAGGTTTTGATGTTATACTTAATCCAATATCACCAAATGAATTGTCCATATCACGCAAATCAACACCACTTGTATTTGGACCTGATCCATAAGCACTACCTCCATTATTCGACTGAAAATACAAATTGAAAATGTTTAAAAACACATGATTAAAATAGCTGAGAAAAAAAGACGAAGACCTTAGCTGTCGACGGTCCTTTACTCTCTCGCATTTTTGTGAGCAACATTATTCTTGTTCCATCAAATGTTTGGTTACTGTCAACGTCTATTAATGATTCGATCGCACATATAAACAAAGACAACATTAACAAGAAATTTTTTTCTTCTTCGATACCATTTAATGGGATTACGTTTATTTATTATAAAACTAACAAAAAAACGATCGAAAAAATGAAAAAAAAAATCAATAAAATTTTTCAATATTGTTTTACTTGATTCACTATCATATGTAGATGTAGGATAGTCAATATTCATCTATTGAATTCATTCATATCGAATAGAAATTTGGCACACGAGTAACAACTAAATTCATCTTTTCCTAAATTAGTTTTATTTTATTTTTTTAACTATTCAACGATATGACTAAACTAATTTACTTTTCCCTTTTTTATTTAAAAAAACTTTCAAATTAATCAAATAAAAATAACAAGAAAACAAAACTTGTTCCTTTCTCCATTTCAAGGTCAGTCATCATTTTACAATATTGCATTGTTTAGCTCATTGTCAAAAGTTTTTTTTTCTTTTTTCTTTTTGTTTTTTATATTGACAAGAATATTTATTTCTTCTATTATTATGGCACAAAAAACAATTTCAGAAGTTATTTATTTTAAATAGACGTTCTTTTCTTTTCTTTTCTTTTCTTTTCTTTTCTTTTCTTAATATTCTATTCAATAAAAACGATATTATTATTATCAGTTCGTATAGATTATTATTTTCTTCATCATGATCAATTAAACTAAATCTTATCTTTTATTAATTGAAACTATCGATTCATATAAGAGATTCTTTTGTTTATTATCAGTAACATTATTTCAAATAAACTCAAATTTAATCATTAGAAATAGAAATTAACCATTTACTCATTTTTCAATATCATTCATACTACAGTTTATCATAATGCTATTTAATACGAACTAAACCAGTATCTACCATTCTCTATTACATAGTTTAGATCTATTATATATATATACATAAATATAATCAAAGATTTTTCCAATAGATATATTTCTATCAGTTTGAAAATTGTCCTAAGAACTTTTATTGTCTGAAATCTTGTTAGTTAATTTGTCAATAGAATATAACAATAGACTAATTATAATGAACATTATCAAACTTATATGAAAAATCTTGTCTAAGAACATAATTTCTCTTTATTATATATATTAAAAATAGATCTAGACTATATTAAAGAAATAATTGATTGAATATATATCATAGAAAACAATCAGATCTATGTCAAATGATAAGGAATTATAAATGTTTAGTTAGTCGAGATATTGAATATAATATTATTAAAAAGTAAGATTGTTGGTATAAGATATTCTATTCTTATTATAAATATATTAAATATAAAAAGAATCGATAGTATATGTATATATATTTGAAAATAAAATGATATAGATGATTTTGTTTGAAATTTTTAAAATTTGAATCATATTATTAAGGATTCATTCGAATTAATATCTGAAATAATTCCAAAAGAGTTTGTTAATCTTCAACATTGATTATGTTATCGATTTGACATTTATTTAAATAAATATTATAATCAAACTAATATTCATTGACAAGATTAATTTGAACAAATTTATTTATTGCTCGTTACTAGTCATTCATTAACTATATTAAGATTAATAGAACACTTTTTTTTCACTTTTTTTTGTCTTCTGGTGATATTTTCCCTGTTTCATTGATTCGATCATTCCTCAATGATCTACTCTAAAAAAAACCTTTCACGAAAGAGGTTCATTTTACAAATGACTAACTTGATTTTAATTAAAGAAGAATTGAATTAATAAATAAATCAATATAACCAATAACAATAGATACATTGGATAAATAACAAACAAATATCTCATATATAGATAAGTTGAAAATAGTCAAAACAAAAAAATAAACTTAAATATTAATGATCGACCAAATATTTCAAATTTGTCCATGTAGATTAATCTTCAATTGTTTCAAAGTTATATTCATATTTAACTGATTTATTATTGTAAAATACTCAAAAGAAAAAACGAACCTTGGAAATTGCTTTGAAATGTTCAATAAAAAAAGTCATAGTCGTGATAAGTGTATAGATGCGTAGATATGTTTGACTTGAGTGATGATTTTCGTGGTCAGATGAGTAGATGCCTAATTCGAGTTCGAATATAAATGGAAAATTCAAAAAAAAATCGCACTCATGTTACAATAGCAAAAGAAATAATTTTATATAAATTATAATTTATAAATTCGAAGGCACCCATGTTCAAATAGCAAAAAGCAAAAGAAATAAATTTATATAAATTATACTTTATAAATTCGAAGGCACTCATGTTAAAATACCAAAAAAGCAAAAAAAATACATTTATGTAAATTGTAATTTATAAATTTGAAGGCACTCATGTTAAAATACCAAAAAAGCAAAAAAAACTACATTTATGTAAATTATAATTTATAAAGGACGGGGGCATATAAGGGTCATTTTTGGGCCCTCGTCAATTTTGGTTGATTCGTAGTTTACTAGATGCAGAATTTCACGAGAAATGGTTTGGTATCAAAATAAAGCTATTTCAGAAGAGTCTAGATGGACTTTTGCTGAAAATACTAACATATATTTTGTACCATAAATCGATCATTCATACATGGACATNCACAAACAATCCACATCTCAAATCAATTCTTTCTTGTTAGCATTCAATCGTTAGTAGAATATATAATCTTTTTTTGTTTTCCAAAATTGGTTATAACGCTTTGAAATATTATTTTTTAATAAAGAATAATATTTGTCATTGAATTAAAAATAAATTATTGTTTGCATGTATTATTCTATAATTGACTTTTATTTTTAAAAAAAATTATTTTTTTATTAGATATGTTTCTATTTAATTGTTTTAGTTAGTGAAACATCTTATATTAACGTTCAAGAAATGTTTATTTTCTTTTCAATAGAATTTATTCTTAATAAAAATAGAAAAGTTGACTATTTTATATTTTCATTGGATAATTTATTGTTATTAAATTGAGAAGAATTGACGATAGTTGAGCTGGACATAAACTTATTATAGAAGAGAGATGAAATCTTATTAGACAAAGAAATGATTTTTTTTTCTTTTTTCTTTCCTTTTCCTTTTTTTGCTTCGTTCGAAGGATACAGCAATTCATTTAGTTGTTTTCTTTTTTCTTTTTCTTTTCTCTATCTTTTTTTTAGTTATTCTAGATGGTATAGAGTTAGTTGTTCTAGTCAGTGGTTGGTGCAATGGAAACTCAACGTTTGTCAAGCAATGTTCTTCCTCATGAAAAAAGCATTTTAAAATCAATATTTTATCCACAATTTGAGTCATCATTAATAGAAAAAAAATATCAATTAAATTATTTAACAAATATTTATCCATCAAATCATCGTTTATTAGTGATTATATTAATAAGTCATTCTTTACTTAATATTTTTGAAATATTTTTTTTAAAATTTGAAAGAAATGCTTCAAAAATAATATGTTTATCATTATTATGTTCAATAATATGTTTAAATATTTTTTCATTATTAATAATAAATAGTATACGAAATCGTATAATATCAAATATAATATCATTAATATGTCTATGTCCATTGATAATATTAGCTTGTTTAAATCCAATGGAATGTCATATTTATTTTTTAATTATATTAATATATACATTATCAAATTTAAATTTTTTTTTATCAATATTACTATCAATTCTAATAACAGTATTAACATTAAAATTAAAAATGCGTTTATTATTATTATTAATAATAAATATAATTGGAATTTATTTAAATCGTTTATTAGACATAACAATGCGTTCAGCATATAATCAGTTATGTAAAAGTAAGTTTGAATTATGTTTAAAAAAAAAATTTAGTTTGAAAAACAAAAACTTCAGATGCAATTGTTCGTAATTCATTATTAAGTGAACATACATTAATATCAAAAATGATTGATTCATTAATGCCGAGAAAATATGCTAAAGAAATAATGGAAGATTTTGATGTATTTCGTGAACGTTTACAAAATCTTAATTTATCACATAAAGATGAAGATGATTTACAAAGAACTATTTTTCGTCCATTACATATTGAAAGAATGGAAAATGTTTCAATATTATTTGCTGATATTGTTGGTTTTACTCATATGTCATCAAATAAAAGTGCATCACAATTAGTTTCATTATTATCGGATTTATACGGACGATTTGATGATTTATGTGTTCAAATGTCATGTGAAAAAATAGCAACATTAGGAGATTGTTATTATTGTGTTAGTGGTTGTCCTGAACCTCGCCAAGATCATGCAAAATCTTGTCTTTTAATGGGTTTAGCTATGATCAATGCTATTGAAGAATTTGATCAAGATAATAATGAACAAGTTGATATGAGAGTTGGTGTTCATTCGGGTTCAGTTAATTGTGGCATTGTTGGTACTAGAAAATTTAAATTTGATATTTTTTCAAATGATGTTACTTTAGCTAATAAAATGGAATCAACTGGAAAACCTGGTAATTGTTTATTAGAATTTTTATTTTTTTATTCTTAAATATTTAATTTAAAAAAAAAACAATATATATATATATGTATAGGTTATGTTCATATAACAGAATCAACTTATTTATTAGTTAAATCAGATGAATTTCAATTTGAAGAAGGTTCATCATATAAATTAACAGAAAATGGTTTGTTTTTATTAAATAATTAAATAAAAAATAAATATTATATTTAGATGGAATAAAAACATATTTTATTGGTAAACGACGTTTAACTCATCGAATAACTCGAAAACCTCCACAAATGACATTAGCAACTGCTGCTGCTTTAGCTGTTGCATCAGGAGTTTCACTTTCTGTTCCATTAAATGATAATAATTATATATCAAATCAATCAACACCATCAGTAAGATATTTATTTATTTTGAAAAAAAAAAAAATTGTTTTTATGTAATAAAAAGAATGTATCAAGTCCATTATTAGAAGAAGTTGAAAAAGCTCGTCGAGCAACAGTAAGTGAAGATGAATTTGGTGAATGTTTAACAACAAATAAAAAAGTTGATGAGAATTTAAATGAACTTAAAATTGAAAATGAAGAAAAACAATTAATTATGTCATTAAATTTGTTAACATTAAAATATAAAGATGAAAAATTAGAAAAATCTTATAGAAATAATATAATTAAATATGAATTAATTATAATTGAAATTGTTTTATCAATAATAACATATTTAATATTATTTATTTATTTACCAAAACGAATATTATCATCAATAATAATATCAATATTTATATTAATTCAATTAATATTAACATTAATTATAATTCGTTATTATAATTTATTAATAAATCTATCAATATTTATTTATTTATTTTCAATGTATTATTTATTTTCACCATTTATATTAATATTAATTGGAACAATTGATGATTATAATATAACATTACCTTGTTTATTTATATTTATTTCAACTTATTTAGCATTGTCTAGATCAATATATTATTTAATTAAAATTTTTTTTGCTTTTATATCAATATCTATTTATGTAACATTTATTTTATATAAATATGATATTTCAAGTTTGTATTTTTTATTATTAAAAAACACAACGTGTCTTTTTTTTTTTGTTAAATAGGATCGTTAATAGTTAAAATAATTGTTTGTGTATTAATATCATTAATAGTATTAAATGGAATAAATCGTCAAATAGAAGTAGCACGTCGTATTGAATATCATGTTATTAATAAATCATCTGAACAAAGAAGTGAAATTGAAAAAGAACGTGAAAGAGCTGATTGGCTTTTAAGAAATATATTACCTGAACATGTTATTGAACCATTACGTCAATTAGGTGGTTCATATTCTCGTAATCATCCATGTGTTGCTGTTCTTTTTGCATCATTAATTAATTTTCATGTTATGTATGAAGAACAATATGAAGGAGGAAAATTTTATGCAAGAATTTTAAATGAATTTTATGGAGATATTGAAGAATTATTTCTTGATCCAAGATTTTCAAATATTGAAAAAATCAAAACTATTGGAGCTACATTTATGGCTGCTTCGGGATTACAAACAGATTCAAATCATCTTAATTCACTCGGTTAAAAAGAAGTTTTTTTTTTTGTTTTTAAATAAATATTTTTCTTTCTTTTTTGTTTTTTATATGTTAGAATGTGTTTGTGATCTTATTGAATTTGCATTAGCATTTCAACAAACAATGCATAGATTTAATGAAGCACTTTTAAATTTTGCATTTGAGCTTCGAATGGGTCTCAATTTTGGACCTGTTACCGCTGGTGTTATTGGCACAACGAAATTATTTTATGACATATGGGGAGATACTGTTAATGTTGCTTCAAGAATGGATTCAACTGGAATTAAAGGAGAAATTCAAGTTCCAGAACATGTTGCTTTTGCTTTAAAAGATAAATATTTATTTGAACTTCGTGGAGAAATTGATGTTAAAGGAAAAAGTCGAATGACAACTTATTTTCTCAAATCAAAGTTAAATACATAATAACACTAACTGAACCATCCTGTTTTTTTTCCTCAAATTTCTCATAGAATAGGTTTATTTATTTACTTAGAAAAATAAAGCGTAAAAATTCTTCTAGACTAATATTATAAATAAAATTCATTGAACAAATCTAATCGATAAAATATGTAATTAACTGCAAAATAAATTTTTCTATATATAGAACATTGTTTTTGTGTCCTGAAATAGACAATATAATATATGTCAGAACAAATTACTATCGAACTATGTTATAAAAATAAATAAATAATTATTTCTTTATTGTCTGATATATAATTAGTTTAAACTAGATAAACTTATTTGTTATAAAAAAAAAAGGTTCGAATAATAATATTTATTTAGTCAAATCGACTTGTTTTATTCGAATAAGATAATACAGAAAGTTCCAATTCTCGATTGATTAATTCAATCGTTTTGAATGAGATTATTCGCTTGTCTTTTATATAAAAAATGTCGATCAACACACGACTAACAAGATTTATTTCAATAGTATAAATATATTTTTTTTTTATCTTGCCAATAGTTTTTAGATTAATTTTTAAAGTCAAATAATAAGATAACTCCATCGATTATGTTCAACTAAATGACTTTTTTATATTCAGCGGATGTCATTTATTAAACAAAAAAAGAAATTTTTCTTTTTGATAAATATCTATTATTCTATTTAAATTAACCATAAACAAACAAAAACATCGTCTTTTAGTACCGTTTACATAATTATCAAATATTCAATTAGTTACACAACGTTTTCTTTTGAAAATAATATTTTATCATAAAATAAGAAAAAGCAATTCATTCAATGAATAATTTACAAGATAAATATTTGAAGATGATTGAACAAAAATCTCTTGATAAATTTACCTGAAACAACAATTAATAAAATCTCGATTATTCAAAATAAATGTCGGCCTTCCTCAAAGTATCTATCTCTCTTAGTCCTTACATCTTTATCATCTATCTTACAGATATAACTTTCTGTATCAAGCCTTTCTCTAAGCATCTCGTCACAGACGACCCTGCCACGTCAATTTTTCCTCAAATCTAAAGGAGATTTAGACAAGCGATGAAATTAGCAACAATTCGAAATTCGAAAATATATGAAAAACTGTAGTAAAAAATTTCTATTCACAGGTTAAACATCGGCAGGTCGAGGTTATTATGACCGACAAATCCTTCGAAGTCGTTCGATCATTTGATTATATAGGATTCACTTGGACAGATAAATTGTCATTATAGAGTACAGCCGACTAAAAACTTGTTTGTTCGCCTATTCGTTTTCGTTCTTTACTTAACTATATAGATTTTTGCCCGATTTTATCAAAAAATTCTAACAAGAAGTAGTTCGATAGAAATTTTGAGCAGGTCTTTGATTGATCTACCATTGTCGATTCATATAAAAAAGTGATATATATGTGCGTTTTCGACAGGAAAACCTTTCGATCATTACGTGGGAAAATATCTAGAAAAATTGCTATCAAAACAAAAGAGACCACATATAGACAATTGATTAATTTTCAACGATGTATTCATTTCGGATAGATTTTTAAAGCAAAATCTAAATAAAAATAGAAGAAACCAACTAAAAGTGGACTAACTCCTTCACTTATGTCGACATCGATAAACCATAGATTAAAAGTGAAGAATATATTCATCTCTGCTTGTCAGTAAGCACATTAATATAAAATAAGAATGTAAGTCATTACATCTAGTAGTATATTTGTATCGTTTTCTCGCTGTCCTTGCTCTTGTCATGTTTTTTCCTCATTAGTGTCTTCTTCTATATTTGTCTTGTTTTCTTTATCTTCCGTTTTTTTTTCTTTTATAACAATAAACGATTTGACTGCTAAACGTGCAACTTGAGTGATTTCCTCACTTAAATTAACTGTAAATTGTAAAATCAAATTGTAAATGGTTATGTATTGTTTCATACTTCTAACAGTAATAATATCCTTCCGTTTGTAAATACTTTCGAGCGATACAATAAATGTACATAATGAAAAAGAAGAAAGAAAGAATTTCTTTTATAAGAGATTGAAAATTTTTGTTTGAATGAATAAAAAATGTAAGATTGAAATAATTATTGTTGTTCTTGTTATTATTGATATGATGAAGTGAAAATGAATATTGAAATAAATAAAAAATATTTTAAATCAATAAATGATTATTTAATATAATCAACATTTAAATAGATTAATATATATTTAATTTATGTTTAAATCTTTTTCTTTTTCATATAATTTAAATTAAATCATTTTTATATTAAATAAATAAATAATAAATATTTTCATTAAAATAAATTAACTTTTTCGATGTGATCTTTAATTTTTATATTGTTGTTGTTTTTCAAAAGTATTATATATTGCCCTTGGTAAAAATTGACTTCCCTTTGAATGTTTGTTGATATTAAAATAAATTGTCTGTATGATAAGATAAATTATTATCAGTTGTAATATTTGTTGAAGAAACGAATATATTTTTTTTAAATTTATTCTTATATATAAACATTCATTTCGAGTTTATTTCTAAGATAACTTTCAAAATGTTTAAATGTAAGTTAAGATATATTTATTTAAATATTTAATTAAAATAAAAGAATTTTATTTTAAAGTTGTTTTGTTAATATTAATAATAAATATTGAAAAAATTCAAACAAATAGTATATTGTTTGAATGTACATATGATGACAATGATTTATGTCGTTTACAATCATTTGATGGTATGAAAGAAATGATCATTGATTCATCTAGTAATATATCATATTATGATAAACCAAATCGACCATTATCTGATGTGTCATCTATATGTAAATTATATTTTCATATTTATTTATTCATTTTTTTTTAATATAACAAAAATATTTAGTAAAAGCAACTAAAAATGGATATATATGTAAAATACCTTATAGAAAACAATCGAATTTAAATGAAATTTTTTTTTGTTATAAATATTCATCAAATTCAAGTAAATGTCAAACAACAAATGGACTCGAAGATGAATGTCAACAAGGTTTTATTTGATTGTTTTTTTTTTCATTTAAAAAAATTTTGAATTTTTTTAAGGTAAATATCAATTATTATTAATTGAAAATAATCAATATCGACAATTTATAACGCCAATTATAAATTCAACAAAATATTCAATTTGTTTAACATATTATTATTATTTAACACGAAAAGAAAATCTTATTTTATCAACTTATTATCTTAATGAAGAAGATGAAAGAATATTTATTGGTACAATTGATCATACTCAAACTGATTTTAATCGATGGAATTTTGCAGAACAATATTTCAATAGCAATTCAAAATCATTTCAAGTATTTTCAAATTTTTTTTTTCTTCTTTATAAAAAATAATAAAAGAATCTTTATTGTTTTTATTTTTCTAAATCTAAAGATAATATATGAAATATATATGAATGATATGTCAAATCCTTCTCAACCATATTATGTTGCTTTTGATCAAATAACTCTAACCGAACCTATTTATGGTTTACCTGTTTATATTTATTTATTTATATAATTATTCACTTGTATTTTTAGGAGATTATTTTCCAATAGATAAAACTGAAGATGATCTTAGATTTGTATGATATCTATTTAATAAAATCAATTTTTATTTTTAAGTTTATTCCAAAGTTAGCGAATGAGAGAATATTTCTATCAAATGATTCTAATATTACACATACAACTGATGGTTTTCTTACTACAACATCAGAGTAAGTTAAACAATATTCGATCGTTTCTTATCAAATTTTAGTTGTATCATCTTTTCTTCTTATTTAATCATCATGTTCATTCGTCTTGTTTATTTCAAATTAATAAATCTAAATGAAAACAAATAATTAGATTTTTTTTTTTATTATTTATTTATTTATTAAAGTGAACAATTGGATAAAACGACAAGTCTATTATTTAACCATTCAACTCAACAACGAGAAACTTCATCTGATACTTCAACTTGGACGACTTTTTCATCACAACCATCAACAACAGCCGCAACTAATACAAATAGTAATAATGTTGGTACTACTATTTATAATGATAATAATTATAATGATAGTACTGATAATTCTGCTACTATTAGTAGTATTAGTACTAGTACTAGTACTAGTACTAGCACAATCACCACAAGTACAATTACAAGTAAGAGTTGTTATTTGAATTGATTTAAAATAAATAAAAAGTTAAAATAATAGATGCAACAATACGTGACCCTTCAGGATGTAAATAATTGTTTGTTATTAATAATTTAAAATAACTAAATATC
Organism: Rotaria sp. Silwood2; assembly: GCA_905329745.1. NCBI lineage: Eukaryota > Metazoa > Rotifera > Eurotatoria > Philodinida > Philodinidae > Rotaria > Rotaria sp. Silwood2. The sequence continues at coordinate 120,896 of CAJNSZ010000132.1, read as the reverse complement.
GTTTAGATGATTTAAAAACTGTTCTTGGTCTTTCAATTGGCTTAGGAATTCCAGCTGCATTAGGAGTTATTGCATGGTCAATTATAATTATTAATAAAATATTAAATCGAAAGAAAACAAAAGTTAGTCCTACAAAACATAAAGATAAGCATCGTTCAAAGAAATCAAAAGATATTCCTTTAAAAAAACAAGGACATCATCATCGTCATCATCATAAAAAAACAAATAAAACAATAGAAAATATTGTTTAAAAAAAGAATAAGTTTATTTTATTTCAAATAAATAAAATATTTTTTTCGTGTGTTTTTTCTTTGTCATTATTTACATTTTATTTTTAATAAATACTTTTTTTAAAATTCTTTCAATCAATTTTAACCCATTTATTTTCTCTATTATCAGTCATGAACAGTTCCGACCTTGGTAAAGGGCATCATCGGATAATTTTAGGTATTCAGAATTGTCATTATAATAATTAAATAAATAAACTAGTCACTATATAAACTTATATTATAGTTATATAGGATAGTCGTATTCAATAAGATATTGTTCGAGTTAGAATAAAAGAATTCTTTCTATTCTTATAAACAATAACAATTTCGAATATCTAAATTCATCGGATGACGTCCTTTAGCAAGACTAAAACCGTTCATGATTGATAATAAATAAAAAGACATTAAGAAATAATGAATTATTTATTTGATCAGTGAAATCATTGCTAAATGAATAAATGTTAAAATAGTTGTTGACCTATATTCATCATTTAAGAAAATAAAATCTGTTTATTATTTATTCTTTCGAATACTCAACAGACGAATTCTATATAATCATTTAATTATTCAATACATTATCAATTTATTCTCATCAAACATATCCTTTCTTCTTTTTAATTTTTAATTTATTTGATAAATATATTCTATTTCGATAGATTAATTAATCCACAATGAATATTATTTATTCTATTAGATAAATAATTGTTGAGAAATGAACAACGTATAAGAGTAAGTATATGATAAATAAAGTAAATAAATTGATTTTTTTGTCTTTCTCTTCATATTTGACGAACAGTTGAGAATGATTTATTTTTAAAAATTTCAAATCGTAACGATATCTTCATTGAAAAAACTCTTCTCTAGATGTTTTCTTCGAAATATAGGCATTTTCATCCATTCAACAAAGAATTTTACTATAAAATGTTCGACGAGATTTAATTAGGTGGTTTACAATTGAGACTATTCTAATGACTTGTTCAATCCAATGAGTTGAATTAGGGTTAACCCTTAAATAGTCTAATTCACCGGGTACCTAAACCATCTAGCATCACTGGACTGTGACACCCTTTGGTAAAATTTTATAGAAAATTGTTATTGTTTATAAGTAGTCTTTTTCCGATTGATAAAAAAAAGTAAATTCGTAAATTTCTATAAACAGCTTTAACAAAAAATGGGACATCTGAATCGTACAATGGCATGCATATACATACTTGGCAAGAAAGCTAACTGTTAAGCTAGATAAATATAGCAAGGCACTTACCTAACTGAATACATCGGCTATACTAAGACGACTACTTTTGGATTTGTTCAGTTATTTATCATGAGTAGAATTACTTTTTACTTACGAATAACATTATTTGACGAAATATTTCTCAACAAATGAATCCATAGTTTATAGTCCCATCAAGTCTTTATATGATAAAATACTCTGATGACATTCTACTATTTCGTCAGAAGACAATTTTAAGAACATCAATCTTCAACAGTCATAAATCATTATGGCAGAATCTTACAAGAATATTATTGGAATCTGATAAAAATCTATATTGCATGTGATGAAAATATGCTAAAGAAATGAGTATACCGCATGACACTGGATCACCTTAGCCAATACGCATTGATCAACTTGAACATGTATAATTTTGCGAACATTTAATATAGACCAAAAGATCTTGACTATTCAGAAATGAACATTAATTTAAAAAAAATTTATAATCATATTTATATTCTGTGATACTTATATACTTATTGTCAGAAAGAAGAACGATTAAGTATCTAATTTTTCTTAACTGCAAAAAACAGAGATTTAGTACTGATATTTCTCTTGTTAAATTTACGAATTGAAGAGAGAAAGAAAACATCAAAGCTTTTATTCCTCTCTAAAATGATAAATCATATCGTATTTTTAGTTGTTCAGACAATAATCTGAAAATATAGTTATTTATTGTTGTTCACCGATGATACTTCGATGGTCCTTTGTTTGGTTACCTCACTGATAGATCGTCAAGATTTTATTCCTTATGATAAATAAGTGAGATAGAAATAATGCTATCAATATAAATATATGTCATCTACAGATCATTGTTTTGATATTGATGTTGCCATACGACAATCTATTCAAGAAGTTAAAAGACGTTAAAGAAAATTTGTACAAGAGTACAATATTCATATTGATCAACTAGACTCGTGTTTTGTTCTTGACTATCTTCAACATTTTGACGTAGACTCTAGTGAAAATGAACCAGCCGGTAACGAAGCTCTCATGTGTCTTTCGCCAGTACCTTTTTTCTTCTATAAAGATCTTGAAAAGGTTGTTGAATATTTAGGTCAATATCATCGAATTACACATGGAAATTTATAAAAGCTTACAATGCAGATGGTTATTATGGAACATTAATTGTAGCTAATTTTAATGGCAAGAACGAATATGATTTGATCAGTAATACATTCTTTAATGACCATAAAGAATGGTTTTCAAATGAAGTTCTTTATTCTTATATAGTGAGTATTATTATTGTTCAAGAATCATACAAAAAAAATGGTATTTATGAACAACAAAATCCGAGGAAAAGGATATCTGGTCAATGCTGTGAAAGCCGCTCGAAGATCGTTTTCGAATGACGACGACTCTTTTGAGAAAAGTGTTCTCAATGTTGCTATTATGGGTAATAATGCTGACACAACAGCAACTATCTATGGACAATTGCCCAATGCTTACTATGCTTATGAATAATTGAGTAAAAACTAGTGCAACTTTATCTATGCAAAAAAAATGTTTCTTTTATGTATAAATAAATTGGATTATCTATGAAGAAGAAATCGAGTTTAAGAGAAATAAAGTGACAGATTTAACTGAGTCATTAATTAATTCTACAATAATGATTCCAAATAACTTGTTTAATTGCTCGATAAACCTGAACAAAGAATCATATATATAAACAATAATAATCGATTAACTATAATTGTTTCATTGACACATTATCAGATCGACAGTAGTGATCGCAAGACAATCGATTCTTCCGGTCGCATTTAATTTCTCTACAACGGCGGATGTCAAGATCGTTTTTTCGAATGACCATGTATCAATTTTCATTTGAATAAAAATCAAGCATATTCAATGACAATATGTGTAGTTAAGACTGAGGATTAGGTTGACTCTGAATATCTTGCTCAGTTCATTGGTTTTAACGATGATTTTCAATTGAGCCAGTTGTTAAATATCGATTCGCCGATGTATTTTGCTGTAGCCATCGAATATCCATAGTTAATCGATGAATACACGTCCATTTTCTATTATTCTTATATGATTCGACAGCAATTCCTACCCACATGTGCTGAAAACCTTCAAATGATTATTCAAGAATCGATATCGAAAGGGACTGCTACTCATATTATATCACAGCTAATCGATATTGACATCGATGTTCTTCTCATACTAAGATTGATGTCTAAATATCAGAAAGTAATCGGCAATACAATCAATTAAATAAGAGAATGTTGCATTAATAAGACAATATTATATGATGAAATTTTGTTTAGTTAAGTTCTTTCTACACATACTTATTCAAATATTCGTAATTTAAATTATACGAATAAACTACTAGATGTTTACACTGATATATGTTAAATTAAAAATAATCTTAATTTTTATCGACCGTCGACTTATATTATTAAATATTTTGAAGTATTTCATAATGATAACGATCAAAATTTCTCCTACATTTATTTCGCTTGAACCGAAAATTGCACGAAATATAGATAAATATATTCCTCGATTGTTGTAGCTGAAAAAAACTCGGAAGACAACTATTGATTATAAGACATGATTATTAAATATATATATTAAAGAACAATTATAAGAATTGGAAGATCAATTATCAAAATTAATTTCTCGATATGACAATGAAAATAAAATATAAAAAAGAAACAAATTATTCTATATGCATGTCACAATCAGGATTCATGAAATATGATCGAACATAAAATATTTAACAAAAACATCGAAACAACATAAAAAAGAAAGTATTGATGATTCTATATTTAGTTTGAAATAAAAATAAGATTTTATCATTGATTTACAACAACGAAATAATTATTATCATAATGCAGCCAAATACGGTATCGAAACAAAGTGACTATGATTATATTATTGAAGGCAAATTAATCAGAAATACTGATCAATAACGTATTATTTATTCAAACAATTTATTAAATAACAACAATTCGACAGAATTGGATGAACTATTTTCAGCGAAACTAAAAAACAAAACTTATTTAAATATATCATACTTTATGTCAATTTTATTTGTTATAGGTTCATGTTAAATAAAATGAAAAGTTTTTCTTAAATAAACGTCACTAAACATACCAATGAAATAATACCGTTATTATGAAATAAGAGTGAAATATTTTATCAATATTCAATAAGATCTATCAACAACAAAACTATTTATATTATTATTCTAGATAAATCAGCAGTACGAAAGTTAATATTAATTATTAATAATTATATATAGAAATAATCTTAAATTAAAAATTTTTAAAGATATATTATATTAAATAGATCTTATTTCTATGTACTTATCTCATTATCAGATTTAATTATAAATTACTTTCAATAATATTTTTTTCGAGATTGATAATTATGAAAGTAATCATTATCAACATCAATCAATAAGACCTTATTGAAAATTATTTTATTTTTCCATTGGTTATAATTAAAAGTTATGTTTTATCAATACATACCGATATAGTTAAATCTTTTTTCAAAGTTAATATCAGTTATTAATCCAACCGACACTATCATCTATCATATTTATTTAACATATTTTTATATTATTTTGATCATTATTGAGACATGTGTGACAAGTAAATCGATCAAGGGGGAAACAGCTGATTATTTGATTAGATATGATTTTAAGTGATTAGCAGTGATTAGTCTTGATTAGTAGTGATTAGCCTTGATTAGTCTTGATTAGAAGTGATTAGAGATGATTAGGAGTGATTAGGGATAATTAGGAGTGGGCATGCAACGGTGACGAATAATCGGTCGACCGGTGAATTGATGAAGCGGTAATCGCTTAGACCGAACAAACGATTANAGGTATGACCAATCGATAGTGATGAAATAAAGAAAAGGTTGTTCAATAATAATTTTCATGTTAGGTGCGAATGAATAATTCTATGTGGCTTCCTGTATTCAGAATTTTCTTCTCTTCACAATAATGTATAATACTCGAGAATACAGAAATATACGAAAGAGAAAACTATGGCATGTTCGCCTGACTAGAAAGTTTTGTGAGTGATCATGATTACAATTGGTTAAGAAGAGTCTCCAGCATTTTTCTCTAATATAGATCATTGTATCTTCGACTCTTAGGCATCATTTTGAAGAAAGGAAAATTCTGAATACAATCGACAAAATGAGAATTATTTTTTCATATCCAACATGAATACCATCATCGAACAATGTTTTTCTTTCTTTNAGAGAAGAAAATTCTGAATACAGGAAGCCACATAGAATTATTCATTCGCACCTAACATGAAAATTATTATTGAACAACCTTTTCTTTATTTCATCACTATCGATTGGTCATACCTGGGTGTACTCATCATTCATCGGAAATATGTGCTAGTACGTTGATAAACGATGGTGATATACATATCAAGACGTAGCCATAGTCGTAAATCCCAAAACAATGATCAGGTAGGATCATCAGAAATTTTATTTGAAAAATCTTGGTTTTCTCTAGAAGTCGGCAAAAAATCGGAAAAAATTGCGGTTTTTTATGAAAATCTTGACAAAAATCGCCAGTTTCTGGCGGATTTTTGATGATATGAGTGAACACTCAATTAAGCACAAAGAAAAAGTAAATTCACTGAAGTAAGTATTCGTTGTTCATTTTCAAATAGCGATTTACGTTGTTCCATTTCTTTGTAAAAACCCATTTACGACAATATAAGAAGAAGGAGAGAAAAGACCTCCACACACTATAAAATGGAAATGAAATGTTACAGTGTATGATACTATGTTTCAATGAATTTTTCTTTCGTTAGTTTTCTTGCGACACTACAAATAACAATCAGTGGCGGATTTAGGGAAGGGGACGTGTCGATTGCACCCATCTTCCAGAAATATTTTCCGATTTTTTCCAGCAGAAACGAACGAAAAACAAGTTCATATAACATTGAATGCATTTCACAATGTTTTTTTGCTTACTATCGCACTCCTCTTGTAAAATCCTAGATCCACCACTGATAACAATAGATCAAAAAAAGGGTTAAAGCACTTGAGTGAAATGAAAAAACTAAATCGAGCAACAACAACAATTAAAAACAAATAGAAGCATCTAGAAACACATTTCGACATAATATAATGTAACGAACATGAGAGAGATGAAATGATGATCTATTTTCCTACTATTGCGATGGGTATTTTATTGTAATCAACAACGGCAAACTGGAGGAGTAGTGTTACCGCTATCCTCGGTATAGGTGTTCACTCCACTACTCCATCATTCTAGTTGTGTCTGCTTCATATAGAAACACAAGCTTATATATGAGAGCAGGAACAGGGAAGAAGAGAGAAGTGAGAAAAGAGGAAAGAGTGAACAGGCATTTATCATTATTTAGAAGGTCAGAGTGTCTAGTCGCATAGTGACCGAATGCTCTCACATTACTGAACATATAGTAGATGAAGATAAGTTATGTTCTTATTATTAGCACATATATAAATTCAAGTCATTTTATTTTATTATTGTTATCGATAAGATACCACACACATCGTGGACAAAAGAGAACATCAGCAACAACAACAACTACTGCCGCCATGTCATCTAGACATACGAGTTTAAGACCAGAACAACCGTCCTATAGTTGAACAGTTCTGAACTTCCCACTGGCATGACTTGATCCAACGATTTATAACATGAATAACAACCATTGTATAAATGCATCAGCGAATTCGAAGATGTAGTGAGCAAGATATATTCATTCGCTGATGTGGATGAATGCATCGATTCTATAACCGGTATTCAAGAAGACAAAATATTTATGATATTTTCTGGTGCCTTCTGATAAACAGCTATTTTCATCGTCCATGACATACCACAAGTCAACACTATGTATATTTTGAGCAAGTACCAAGCCCAAAATGTAGGTTGGGTCAAGCAATTGTCTAAAATCACCGGCGTATTTGTAGATAGTGCATCAGTCTGTGAAGTACTTCAACAGATTGGATATAAATGCGATCAAAACTTGAGCAGAATTAGTTTTCTTCTAATTAGTAGTGAAAACAGTAAGTCAAACCTCAACCAATTATGTTCTTCATTTATGTACACACGCATAATGAAAGAAATTTAATAAACTGCTCATTTCGAAAAACATCACATCTCAGAATGTCCTATATGCTGTTGGGACGTTCTCGCCGGCAATTCACAAGAACATCATCATGCAAAACAAACTCGAAACAAGAATACTATAAGCATCTCCCGATTTGATGATATATCTACTAATGGTTGTTGTATTCGATGTTTAACGATTTTTTGGGCACTAAACTTCGCATTCATTTACTATTTATGGGGGACAAGGACTGTCAAAGATCTATTTGTATCGCTTAATAATTTCTTATCGACTAGTAAGAATCATCAAGTATCATTCTATTTCCTTTGTTGAACAATTGAAATTTCCAATCTTGTTCGTATCTTATTCATCATGAAAATATATCCGTCCATAGCATCAATATTCTTTACTGATGTTCACGATGCCATTTAATTACAAAGAAGAAGGAATTCTCGTTTCTATGCATTCTATTTTTCGTATTAGATCAATGAAATGAATCGATGGAAGCAATCGTCTCTGGCAAGTCGATTTAACATTGACGTGTGACAATGGTCCAGAACTTCATGCGCTTACTGAACAAATCAAGAAGAAACCTAACCTGAGAAGAAAATATGACATTGTTCCAGAAACATAATGATTAATTTGGGTTTGTTCAGCAAAGTCCAAAAGGTATATGATATCCTGTTTGATCAAACAACAGCTAATCATGAAAAATCATTAATTCATCATATGCTTGGCATGATCAGAGATGATCCCGATGAATATAAAGATGCAATTGTCTATTATAAACAACCCATTGAAATCTCATACAAGACACACTCTCTAATGGACGCTGATTTAGCTACTTCCTACAATAGCATTGGTTCGACGTATGGTAATATGGGTGACTATTCGAATGCACTTTCATTTCTTCAAAAAGTATTCAAATCTTCGAAAACAATCTTTCATCGAATCATCTTGATTTGACTCTATCTTACAACAACATCAGTTCTATTTTAATAAATAACATGAAATGCGTTAGTGAATTCACTTTGCATTCATCTTTATTTATTATTTATACAAAACATATTGATTTATCATTTCGTTGTTATTTAATTTTCCTCTTAGTTGATATGCTGAATAGCAGAAGTTGAGACTAACAAATTGAGTCTGTCTCTTCTTCAAGAAATAAATGGATCTGTTTTCAATTGATTAATAGGCAACCACACCCACTCTAACTTTATTGATTTCCATATTATTCATACATTCAGTAACCATGTTTTACTAACTAATGTAGTGCCAATTCTAAACATACCTGATGATGATCTCTAGCAAAGATCGAATAATGTCATATAACAGCTCGGCTCATTTCTCCTCTGTATTAAAACATATTCAGTATGCTTGTTGGGTATTTAGAAATTGAATCACTGTTTTGGAAAGTAATACTAGGTATTGAGGTTCACACAGACTGGAATTTGTAGCGTTCATCATAACATAGGACATATATTTACCTTTTTATCAGCCTGAACATGTGGTAGTTCGAAGAATCATTCGGTGAGTACTGATATGTAGCATTATTAGCACCATGGTATCTGAATCATATTTCATTTTTGAAATAAAGTCTTTTGCATCTTTGTTCCGTAGTTTTAGAACAGAACCTATCTGAATTTAAATTATAGTAGAATTACAATTTTTTTTATCTACCATTGCTCTTATTTGTTTTCAAAGCTTTCATTTTTATTTGAATTTGCATGAGGCTTCCACTGTAAAAACTAGTTCAAGTGGATTGGAAAGAGTTTGACAGAGAATCCATTCAAGAAATTCTTGAATTCTGGCCTAAGATATCCTACCTACCTCAAGTGCTGTATTTTATAACAGGAAGCTTGAAATTATTTATTTTTTCAGCTGCGACATTGGAAAAATTTTTAAAAATGCATAAATTTTGTCACGCTCTTTTATTTACCATAAGATAACAAACCATGAATTCTCCTTTCTTGGGTATTAGAAGCAGTGACGCCACTTTTGGCGGCATTGATAAGACGTATGATGTGAAAATTTGGCAACATTCTACTTCTTTATTAGCATGTAAAACAATCACCTCAATAAATTGACATATCCTTACCGTATTTTGACATAAATCATTTATTAAGAATGAGTAAGCAAGTATAAATGATGATTAAAGGCATAAAAAAATATTCGTAAAAGATGAAAACCATGGTATTAGTTGCAGCAAAGTAGAAAGAGAAAAAGCTAACAACTAATGAAACCTTCACCATCAATAAGTGATCTTATATAAATTAGTTGTGCTGGATTAAAACTTTATCTTACATATAAATAGTTAACGCTAAATGAAAGTAGTCTAAGCTCAATTCAAATTTGTGTTTGATAATGTTTTCAAATGCTGAAAAGTCTTCTCAAAATCATAAAAGACGCAAACGCTCTTCAAGAGTAGCTTACATTCATATAACATCAAAGTTTATGAAAATAACGATTTTGATAAGAATATATGAAGAAATAAAACGAGAGTATGTAGTGTTCGAAATAACTTGAGCCATGTCTGGTACAGTTTTTAACTTCTTCCCGAGTCCTTAGAATGTGTTCACGCTCATTGTAAACTTGATAATAATCAATCTTTAACAGAACACCACATCATTGATCGCATATTGCATGAACAGTCACAGCAATAACTGTGTTCAAATTTCAATATTTACTTTAAAGTAAGCCATTTCAAGTATTGCATGACTGAAAATCACCTTGAAGCTGAATGCTCCTAACAAGTATCCCGTTCAATTCATAGTCAACACGTCGAATTAAACCTAAAATTTATGATCTAATTATGAATTACGCGGTGAAAGAACACCAGCAACAATCTAACCTCTCATGTCTATCATTAGCTGTGAGATAAAGCTTCTGTAGTTATGATGAAAAAACAAATCTTCGCGAAAATGAATCAACCTAATAATAACTCTATTCAAGTATATCAATCACTTGCAGACAATAGTTATATGTCACTCAAATAGAACCCCTCATATGTAAGGAGAACATTTTTGAGAAAATATCTATTCGAAAACGTTCTTCGGAAGAAAGCTTAGTGCACAAATTACCCGCCAAATAATGAATGCGTCATAACTAACTAGTTTCAACCAGTGCTTTCTCTTCAACTCCGTAACTCATCCAGAATGCTGTGTAAAAGTCCTTCGGATAGTTCTAGACCACAAAGTTGATGAATTATTATGATTATAGCTTTATTCAAATATATCGAATATTTTGAAGTGTAGCACGTCTCTAGATCATAACATCAAATATCATTGTACTAACGAATCATTTCAATTGGTAGCTTTCTGTTCATATATATATTTCTCATTACATCAAACATATGACGATACCTCCCACGATGAAGGTCTACTTAAAATATGCACATCAATAACAATAGATCTATTCATTTTTGCGTATATATAAGCCAAAAAGTATCTACACGTACCGTGTTCAAAGATCAGACTACAAGTGAACTATTCTAAGGAAGGTCATCCTCGATTATTTTACTCTCTAGCAATCGATGACTGAAGAACAAACGGTTGTCTGACGCATGGCATATGAATTTTCCTAAAGAAAGTCATGATCCATTATTTTACTCTCTAGTAATTGATGACCGTAGAATACAAGATTGAAAAACCCATGCCATATGAATCTTTCTAACAAATATCGTGTTCAATTATTTTACTCTGAAGCAATCGATTACAGCATAACATAGTATTCAATAGCATATGTTAGATGAATTATTATAATAAAGTGTGAGTTCATTTTCTTTATTCTTATGTGTTCGCTAACATCAGATTACATTATTGAGCAGTGCATGTTAGATGAATTATTCTAATTAGAACCGCATCCATTTATTTTATTGAGGTGCGATCATTAACATTATAGGACGTAATCAAACAGCACATGGCATATGAGTTATTCTAACTAAGCTCGAGCTCATTTATGTTATTATCAAGCAGTCAATGGCAGTGAAAATCATCATTGAAGATTGCGTGGATGATGAATTATACGGAGAAAAATTCTGTTCAGATAAACTCTGTAATGACACCAAGAGTTAGCTTGATTTACATGAAACATAATGTTTGAAATGTTGAATCAGCAAGACAGTGATCAGATTCAAATAGTTCATTGATTGTCCAAACCCCATTCATGAAGGACATTCTTGACGTTTAAAAAATGCAATTCTCTATTAAATGAGGACAGCAATTCATACAGAAATTAGCTCCAATCAAAAAATTAGGTCGATCGTATACCATTTTATACAATTCTCGTCTCTTTTTCGAAGTTTCTACTTTTCTGTACTTGAAAAACAATTTTTTCACACTTCACAAGACAACTAAATAGCAGGCTCTACACGGTGTTTACCAGTGAAGAAAGTTGAATCCCGATATTTCTCACATCTTCATCGTATGTTCGTTTTTCGATCCTATTCTCGTACCCACATCGTATACTCGCATTCTGGTCGTACCTCCACGGTGTTCTCTGTACTTTCCATGATTATGTTATTTTTGAGTCTTCCAGTATGTCCTATGTTGTGAAAATCTTGAACACATTCGAATGCTAAAAAGAAATTCAATCGGATAAAGAAAAATCCTCCGTCGACATTAGAAACCAGAACATGTCATTGAATTGATTAATGGATATTCAGACAATTAGGACAAGTAGATTAGTTCTGTTTGTCTGATTTTGTGAAGCACAATTAGAAATAAGTGTTGAAATATGTAGTGTGAGAGCTGATACCGATCACCTCCTCGCCTACTGCATAGGCATATGACGAATAGACAGACATGATGTTTCGGATTTTGCAAGCACAAATTAAGTATTGAAATGAATAAATATTCAGACAAATAATCATTTGAAAATATAAATTTTGTGACGCGAAAAAATCCAGAAAGACGTATCAACATGTCTGTGATGGTCTATAAGGTTTTCTTTATTCCGCATTTCGGAGTCAATAGAGTGAGTGATAGACATGTTGAATTTTTCGTCATTATAAATAAATTGTCCACATCGTGTTAATTTTTTTAGCTTCGCAGGAATCGTGCTGAAAGCTTTTGTAAAAACAACGAAAACTGAATAACTCAATCCAGCTAATCTACTACTACGACTTTTCTTACTCACATGCTCACAACCTCACATCGGAAATATTATCGACTGATTTGTTGGACTCGCTTCAACCAATGAGTTGACAAACTACTCTTGCCATCAGTAAGAAGGTAGCAATACATCTGCTTCTCTACACTTTTCTCGTTGTCATAAATTATGATGCAAGAATATAAACTGACAAGTGAAAGAGGAGATATTTCGCCGAAAACTTTCATTTTCTGATATTGTGCTCGGCTAGCTTTCTTGAGCAACTAGAAATATGTTCATCCTTCGGCAAATTCCTTCTGGAAGCAGATGTATCAGTATCGAATTCGCATTCAAAATTTGCATAGAAATCATCGTCATAAGGATTGCTCTGATTGCCGCTGTAGTTCACAATCTGATTTTTCTGTTTCAGTCGAGTACGTACAAAAGTACTCACTTCGTCCAAAGTGTTCACATGTGCTTGTGTTTCACAGCAATTCTGATGCCAAGTTTTCCCAGCAGATTGTACTTACTGTGAAATGCGCGAAAAATATTATTGTCATGTGTCAAATGTGTATCGATCGCTTGAGAACCTTCACTCATCTAGGTAACAAGTTTCTGGTCCCTATTGTGATATTGCATAAACTTTAAAGAGCATCCTGACTAATCATTCTCACTTTGCCTTTCAATCTGATATTACTCTGACATTTTATTAGCTCGCTTTAAGAACTTTTGATTACTGAAACTAACCATTAACAAAAAATTTCGTGAACTTGATCTCGTGAACCAAAAAATATTTTTATGCGTTTCGTGAATTGACATTCCATATCAATAGAGTTGATTCAGACAAATATTTCTGACTCACAAGCAGAGCAACAAACAACTAACAGTAAGTATTCAGTTCAATTAAATAACACGCAGTGTATGTGACGAAGGAATGAGCTTGGTGTCTCTTACGATGATCTGGGAAAAGTTTTGTGCCCGCCAAGTCAACAAGTAAAACCTTCTACCCAGTCATAGTTGATTCAATCAAAAGTTTTTTGGCTACTCTCCTTATAGACTAGCACAATACGGCACAAAATGCACAAGCATAAGTTTGTGTCATACAAACCTGATGCACTTTCAAAAACTGAAAGTACATCATCATTTAAGATCTTCAGACAGGATCCGAACATTCTTTTGAAGCATCCAAGGTGTCCGTTTTGACTGATTATCAGTTAAATCAATCAATATTCCAATTGCTCCTTACTCTGCTCTAACTAATATCGAAGCTCTTTGTGATAGAATACAACTACGTATTTTCGTACATAAATGCTCGAAATCTTGTACGCAACAGAAGAGGTGACGTTGCGAAGGCAAGAACCAAGATGAACATGCTTTTTTCAAATAGATTTCGAGCTTGTCGTAAGGCTCGGTTGCAAGAATATTTGGCAGCTTAGGAATACATCCTGTCACACGACATGTCGCTCTGATTGAAGATGCCCAATTACTGACGAAGAAGATCAATAGCATAGGATCTGTTATTTATTCAGTGGGCCATCCGTTGAAGAGAAGATAATTTGAATGTTACTACTGTTAATGGTCGCAACATATGAGCGTTCAAAAAGATCGATTTATCTCCCTGTTTGAACTATTCTTTAAACTGTTCAAGTAGCTATACCTAAAAGTGTCGAAGAACAGGAGCTCCATTTTTCAGTGGATTCGAAAAACCAGTGAACATGTTCGTAGATGCATCGAATATGATCTGCTGAATCAGCTCCGTAAAATTCTTTAAACAGCCAGCCTACTAATAGTTAATAGAAGCCTGGTAGTTCAGAAGAGCATTAAATCTAAACTAGTCCTATATTATTAACGCACTGACATTTTAGCGACTACAATCAACAGTAGACAATGTAAACAGATCACTAGAAATATTTGAGCGAACAAAGTTGTAGACCTTTTGTTCACGTGGGATGCACAACGATGAAGCATGACGCATCGCTGATACATTATTTCGGTAATTACTCTTGATTAAGATTCACCAAACTTCACGAGTAATCTAATTACAGAGGAGATGTCATTAGATGAGTCAGCTAAGAACAATAGTGGTTGGTTATGTTTATTCATTGCATCCAGAGCTTTGACCAATCGATGAAAGTCAATAGGACGACCTGGTTTGGGTTTGATTACATTCTCATCGAAAAGCAGACATACTCTTTGTTTGATATCCTGCAACTGTCAATAGTGTTGCTGAAAAAAATGTCACTCGACATTGAACAAAACTTTCACCGAGTAATTGAGAGTTTTTCTCTTCATCAGTTTTCTACTTGTCTCTTCATACGTCGAAGCATTATCTTTCTCATGAGATGGCAATAGTTATCACTTCACACAAGTAATGCAAGTTGTATATATCAAGGCACGAATCGAACGAATCGAATCATGGCCATTATAATTCATCAGAATATGAAACATTGATTAGTGCAACACCTGGTAAATGTATACAGAAGTATCGATAGTTTTGAGTATTTTGCGACAGACAATTGTTTTCTATCTCAATTTTATTATTTCTGCTATTCAAAAGTCGAAGAAAGAAGAACTGAAAATGTTCCCTATGTAAAATCCCTAGTAAAAACCAAGATACTTAGTCATTCTACAAAAATGACATAAATTATGTCGTAACAGTTCATAACCGAGAAATGTTTGTCGTTGCCATAAAAATATCTATTCCTTTTACGCCAAGGCACTACTCAAGATGAGGAAGCTGCACGTTTCTTGGATGTCTGACGGGTAGAGTTGTTTAGTCTGTTTTCAACGTCTATCAATGATGCCGACAAATTAGTTAAACCATTTTTCAGCGTCTCGTGCTGCAAAAATATGTTGTTGTCGACCAACACAACTTCGCTGTTATCAATGGCACTTAAATCAGTAGCTCGATTATACTTTCTATCATCTTACATCGTGAAGACTTGATGTGTTTGTGGAAATGTTGTTTCGTTCGTTGTCGAGCTGCATAGATAACTGCATGAATAAGAGATGCAACAGTCATCAAGGAAATGATTCAGTACAGTTGTGAGTTTGAAATCAATATGTTCGATGAGCGTCCCACATGACAATTTGAGTAATGTCTAATTTCACTTGTACTACTCATCCAGACGACTAATAATGAAGTGACGGCGCTTATCTTGATATGCAAAACCCGAATAGAAATCAAATATTTCTAAATTCTTATTGTAAGATTTGCTTTCGCACATTCAGCATCGGAGTCAGTCTGGAACCTGTATGAGACTTTACCGAGACAATCAAATGCTCGCCTAATACTGTCTTCCTCACTCTGCTTGTAATAATTCACGCTTAGCTCTGAGGAATATAACTTTTGATTAGTTCGAAACTTAACACCTCCACTGAAAATCTATTTATGTCAAAACTGACAACTATCCAACGACTTGCATCATGAACAATGGAACAGATAAAATATCTCCATTATAAAATACGTCATGAATACTAGGTGTTCCAGGTGCAATGGTACTGGATCTCAGTATTTTTTCTCTCACTTGCTATTGGCTAAAGTTTTCTGTTGACATATCAAAAGACAAAGAATTTGAAGCTCTGCGAAATCATCCACTTCACTTTTCACTTAAATTTTGCTTTTCAATACCAAATTGAAACGATTCACATATACTCCATTGTTCAACTGTAACTTTCTATTTTCTGATGACAATTATTGATTAGTAGAAGCATTTACTTATAAAGGCAGATGGTGAAGGTGAATTATTTAATTTCAATAGAGAACGTTGCGGTGCATACTTTGACGGCACCTTCAAAAGTTTCTGGTGGTGCCACTGAAGAGAAAAATGCTTGAAACCTACACTGTTTGGTAGTTTTTGGTGCAGCTCAGAAAACCGTGTTTTCAAAAACATGTAGTGGCTTTTAAAAAAGCTTATTATTGAACTGTTAGATGTAGATTTTAGCTTTGAACAAAATGGAGTAACGGTTAGATTGAATAATGAAACATTCAAATTGTTTAGAATTGAAAAAAGGAGAAATTATACGGACTTAATATTAACGGTTTTCTTCGGAGTTTTCAGTTTCTTTTCATTTTAAGACTGTTTGTCCCAAATATTTTATTTAAAATTCTGAAAGAAGCACCTAAAAATTTATAATTTGGCGAAGAATTCTGTAGCATTCTTGATTTTTCAGTGGAACCTTTCGTAAAAAAACTTGTGATAGATTTTTTTTTTGTGATCATCAGAGTCGGGTAAGTAAATGAATGTTCATTTTTTAAAGTTTGAACTGACAAAGAAAATATGTTTGAAAAATGAAGTGAACAGTTTCGTAAAGCTTTAAATTCTCTACATTTTGGCAGAATAACAATATGTTTGTTAGGAATAGTAAATCAGAGAAAAAAAACACCAATTCGTGATACAGATCCATATTACTATAATGGCATGTTAATATTGATTTCATTTTGATCGCATGATTATAAGAACCTATAGAGTGCAACGTACAATTCTAAAAATCGTCCACAAGGCACTTGCTTCAGCTTCAACATTCTTATGAATTGCATCGACATCTAACTCCTGAATCGAAGCTGTCAAGTTTATATCGAAGAAAATTATATTAACTTCCACATATGCCTCACAAATACGCGGCAGACAAACGTACTGTTTGGAATTTTCCACTATAAATTTTGTATTATGAAATAAATATTGAAACAAATAATAATTCAAACAATATTATATTAATATATATGCTTCGTGGCCCGATAATGCAAAAGACACATGTAGACATGTCTGTCATGGTCTGTGATGATCTAGGGAACTTTTCGGTCTATTGATGTTCGAATTCGATATGGAATATGATAGATATGACGAGGTTTTCCCATCATTCATGAAGTGGCTCCGTCATATTTCGTATTTTCGCTCCGTAGGGATTGCACTGAACGCTTTCAGACATTAATTAAACCAGACCGTATCTAAATTTAATATTCATATAAAATAATGAGCTCTTGGAAATACTTCCATCAAACGACTATCGAAAGCATTCAAGTCAGTTGCATAACCATTGTGCTGTTTAGGTACTTATAGGATGAAAAACTGAAGTCTCTTTGCACCTTGAGCAGCAGCTAGGGATCCTATGTATCATGAAATAGGTGTCACTGGTGTATTTCACGAATGTACTTCATATTGAATTTTTTGTGCTCGATCCGTTAATATGTAATTCGAATGTCTGCAAACGCTGTGAGGGAAAAAACACTAACCCAGAAACTATTTTATTCTAACTTCAAATGTTAATTTTCTTTTCTCGAAACAATGTAAATCGCACAGTAGTATTATGGAAAATATCTTACATAATTTGATGTGGCTACCAATCAAGATTTGATCTGTGTATTGGAAGTGCATACTTCATTAATATTAGCTTGAATTATTCTGGAAACAGTGTCACCAGGAAATTTGTCAAGAAAAACGTCACTCGAGATTTTCTATTGCTTTCTATTTTCTTTTCAATATCCTCGCAGAACAGCACGAATACTTTTTTTGTCGCAAACAACAATCAAACGTTTCTAAAAACAATTGAACTTTTCATACAAAAATGTTAATTCATTCTGGAGGTATATGTGCACGAAAATTGAAAATGCCACTGGTTCATATACGTGACAAAGTAATTTTTCCTACTTTCGAGTAGAGTTTCTTGTCGAGAGAAGGACTGACAACCAAATATGTTGTATCAAAAGAATTAGTTTTCAACTCTCTATTCGTCGATATAAAATACGAAAATTGAAGTTAATTCATGAGAAATCAAAAGTTTAGTTTTTTGGTAGATAGTCAGTGATGAGTACTGTTAAGTTATGTCTAACCAAGTAAGGAAGTATTCTAAAACTGAATTGAAAAGCAGTTTTTTCATTGATCTGACAGTTCTAGCTTATAATTCCGTTTCTATTACGAGCACCATATCTCCCAATCGAATTCAGCTTGAAAGCGGAAGATTTCAGAAAGTTAGATTAGTATGTAATTAAAGACGCTTTCAAAAAACATTCATAGTAGTTGATTCAGAGCATTCAATTTCGTTATGGTTTTACTCCTAGCACACTAACGGTATACTGGGGATACAACTTACTCATTCGAACATCCTGTATGAATAAAGCCATCAAAAACAAACAACTCGCGGCATACTAAAAAGCACATAGAAACGAAATTGCTTCACTGCCACTATTTGTAGTGTACGGATCGAATAGACTACTCAGTTTGAAATGAAGTGTGATACTGGATCGCATGACTGATCGTGAAATGGATAGTGAATCATTCTAAGTATGAATCCATGCAACTATTCTTCTATCTTCTTGGAAAAATCTCATAGATATTGATGCTGAAGCATTATACCTCAAGTATACAACGCCAAAAATAATATTATTCAAGCACTTTACTTATTTCACAATAGTACATGAGAGCATACTATATGTTAGAGTACGCAAGAGATATGAATCATTTTCAGTATGAATCTGGCCAATTATCTTATTCTCTTCAGATTGACTCCTGAAGTTAGGTAGGATGATGCAATACGACAACAAAAGTAATTAACATTAACAACTGCTCTCTTCGAATATATCACTCATTTCATCAGCAAAAGTCGTCTGCTCATCTTACCAACAGAAATTTGAAGACAAATGAATCATTCTAAGCAACGTTTCATTCAAGTATGACGCTCTACTCGAATTGAAGTGCATTACTTGATCACATCAGTAAAGGTTTCTTGACAAATGAATGATTATTACCAGGATTTCATTCCTGTATATCACTCACATTGAAGCAAAATATGTCAATCGATCACGTCAGAAAAGGTTTCTGGAAAAATAAATTATTATAAGTAAAGTTCCATTCAAGTATATCACTCAGTTCGAGGCGAAGCGTGTCACACGATTACACCAGCAAAGATCTATTGATAAATGAGTCGTTATAAAGAGAATTTCATTCAAGTATATAGCTCAATTCGAATTTAAGTATGTCTCTCGTTCACATCAGCAAAGATCCTTTGACAAATGGATTGTTACAACCAGGGTTTCATTCATGTATATCATTCTATTCGAAGCAAAATCTGTCACTCGATCACATCACCAAAGATCTCTTAATAAATGAATCGTTATAACAACGGCTCCATTTGAAAATATCGCTCAATTTGAAATTAACTGTGTCATCCGATTAAATCAACAAAGACGTCTTGATAAATGAATTTTTATAACTAGGGTTTCATTCAAGTATATCGCTTAAAATTCAAAGTGAAATGTGCCACTTGATTGCATCATCAGAGATCTCTGGGCAAACGACCCATTATAACGAAGATTCCATTCAGATATCTGCACAGAAAATAAATCAAAATTCATGCTCACCTTAGATTATCTAGGTATCTGTCTCATGGTTAGCATGAACAATAATTCTGTTCAGATATGTCACTGTTAACCAAACATCTAAACATTATACACATCAGGGAAAGATACATGACAAACGTATCAGTATGATAATAATTGCGTTCAAATGTACCGCTCACTGTATGGTGAAGTGTGTCGCGCGACTACAATCAGCAAGGATCGCTTGACAAATGAATCATTTTCATTAGTTTTCCATTCAAGCATATCGCTGAATTCGAAGCGATGTGTACCACTTGATCACATTAGCAAAGGTCTTTTAATAAATAAATCGTTCTTAGTAAGCTTTCATACGAGTACATCACTTCCTTCGAAATAAGGTATCCTAGTAGACTAATATATGACAATTTGTGCGTTAAATAACTACTTCTAACAAAAAACTTTTTCTAATATGGCTTTTACTTTAGAGAAAGTTTACATAAAACTAGATGGTCGAAGTTGAAACAGTAAATGAATGACTCTAAGTAGAATTCTACTCAAGTATATCGCTCACTTCAAAGCAAAGTGTGTCACTTGATCACTTCTGCAAGATCTTTTGATAAATGAATTGTTCTAAATAGTGTTCCATTCAAGTATATCGCTCAGTTCGAAGTCATGTGTGCCACTTCATCGAATCAGGAAAGATCTTTTAATAAATGAATCTTTCTAAACAGGGTTTCATTCAAGCATATCATTCAGTTCGAAGCGAAGTGTTTCACTTGATTGCATTGTGAAAGATCTCTTGAAAAATAAATAGCTATAATTAAGATTGTATTTAAGTATATCTCTCAGTTCGAAGCGAAGTGTGTCACTCGATCATATCAGGAAAGACCTCTTAACAAATGAATAGCTATCATTAGGATTGTATTCAAGTATGTCGCTCAGTTCGAAGCGAATTGTATCACTTCATCACATAGTAAAAGATCTTTTAATAAACAAAAAACTATAATGAGGATTGCATTCAAGTATATCTCTCCGTTCGAAGCAAAGTGTATCCCTCGATCACATCAGGAAAGATCTCTTGATAAATGAATAGCGATAATAAGGATTGTATTCAAGTATATCGCGCAATTCGAAGCGAAATGTGTCATTCAATCAAATCAGCAAGGATCTATTGACAAATGAATTATTATAATTAGGATTTCATTCAAATGCATGGCTCAATTCAAAGCAAAGTGTGTCACCCGAGCACATCAGAAAAAATCTCTAGAGAAATGAATCGAACTCAACAGAAAGATTCCGTTCAAAAATCTAGCTCAGCTCAATTTATTCGTTTCAATGAGTAACACATTCGCTGAAAAGGTACCAACTGATTAGTTAACACAATCGCTCTGTTCAAGTATTAGTTACATTATAGAAATATGGTATGGCTGTGATTATACTGAAGAAAAATGTAGAACATGAATGGAATGAAGAAATAATCCGTCCAGGTATAGACTCATGTGCCATAAAATATGAATATAATATATGTTGATGGATGATCTGAAGGTATTTGGATATTTTAAATCAAACATCTCTTCAACTACATTGATGCCTGTAAAGAAAACATCACAACTGCTGTTTCATATAATGATGACATAATGCATGTACACTCAGGACAAAGATTCTATTCGAATATTCAAAATAATTTGATTTGGTCGTTCGATATTAATTGATGGACGAATGTAAACATTGCAAATGACAATGTTTCAACTGATGTTGTTGTCTTGGTAGTACCTAAATGAATATGATGAGTTGTATTTGAATTAAACACTATTGTACTACACACCATCCTTTCAGAGCGTTGACAAACCGATTTTAGCTCACTTTTGAATTTTATATAGAAAACTCTTACTACTTTCAAAATGCAATATGGACTCAGTTTAGTATTTGCAAATATCTTTTTTGAACATTTTGATTTATCAACTCAAACGAACTGTGAGATGTCCTACTATGTGGAGCTCACTTCTAAATAGTGAACGTACAGTCTGAACTTCGTTGTTTTCAGCGTACAGTTACTCAAGCATAAACTTCCAAATAAACAAAAGAAAAGACACATTCTTTGGCTTAATGTTTTATTGTTTGACTTTCTTGTATTTATCTATGCCTCTTGATTCTTTGTGTTGCAATTTAAACACATATTTGCTCTAGCATAACAATCTCATCAAAAAGTTGTATGAGCTGTTTGATTGATGAAGTTCATTCAAGAGACAGTCGGTTGAAACACATCCTCTTAATACATGTACTTCTCTTGTTGAAATCTTTGATTCTGTCTTGTATGGTAGTGTGTCGTTCTTTCATATTATTTTTCTTCACGTTGTGTAAGAATAGTGAGACTCTGATAGAATATGAACATATGATTTCTTCTTTCTAATGAAAGAAAAAAAGGTGACAGCGATGCAATTTCTAGGATATTTCAATAAACTCGAAGTTTTCAAGAAAAAAAAGCAGAACACGATCCACGAATGGTAACCGAACAGCAATTTTATGATGCTATCGACCGCGAGAGAAACGTTAGCGCTAAACGACTATGCATCTCATTATTTACGACAAGAAAGATTAAAATGATAGAGAGTTAGTTCCAAAAAGTCTGTCTGTATGCCCACCTACAAGCTAATCTGCAATTCGTTTCTCAAATCATTCTCTACCTGGTCTTATGATAGTGTTTCATATTTTCCTTTTCGTATTTCTTTTATTAATTGAACTATTTAATCTTCTCTTGAGCACAAATTTTGTGTGCATTTAATAATCTTTCGTTTTGATGTAGGAATTTGTTTCTTGCATAGATCTATTAGATATACAGAAAAGACCAAAATTTATGAAAGCAAAATATTTCTGAGGACGTTTAGTGTCTCAAAAGTGGTCCACAAAAAACAATGTAACATTGTTACATTTATTCTTTTGTCTTTTCTATCTAAGCAAAAACAGTTTAGAGAAAACCTGTCTTACCGCTTAAAAGTCCGTTCGATGCTCTACAAAACTAGCTCTAGAATCATTATTATTTGGAGAAATACTTTAGCTGATATTTTATCAGAAATATTGGAGAAAAAGAGTTTTTCTTTATGTACCAGCCTCTTACTCCATGATAAAACCATTTAGAATTCGAAGAGTTCAGCTGAAAAAAGTGATTCTTATTGGATGAATAAAGTGGGATAATCTGCATCGAATGGTCTTTGAACGAACTTTCTAGCTCTCAAATCTTTTCAGCTAATTGAAACAAAGTGTGTCAAAAACGTAACAGCATTACGTTTGGACAAGCCGCATACATCTCGTTTATTGACCAACAAACACCAATAACATGCAAAGAGAGTCGATTCGAGACTTTTTTTTGTGATTTCTGAATGATAATGCATGCATTTTGTCGGAAGCTCGAAATAAACCTTGTGATTTTGCACGAAAATCAATATATTATTTTTATTGGTTCCATACTTCTTCATTTCATGAAACTTAAGAATATGGCGGCATCTAGGAACTCGAATCGTCAACTTTCGAAATCAATGCCTCGATTACGTTCTTCGATTCGAAATATATTCTGTAGCCCATTCATTATAATAACTAGCATGTTGTAATATGCAAACGCTCAAATTTTCATGTCCCTAGATAATACTTTGGTGTAGCTTCAAAGATCTGGAAGAATACCTTTTATTGAATAGTAGCTAGAAAGTTATTAAGTCTATAGTGATCGGCTGTGGATACTTCTTTTGTAATGGTATCCTAAGAGAAACAAAAATCTTCGTCAAAAGGAATCTTTGAATCTTTCTCCTGCGTAAGACTACAGTCACTCTGCTCTAATTTGATAGAGCATTCCATGAATCTTAGAACATGATTGGTATTTATTTTAAAATTCAACACTCTGCAATTTTAGGTGCTGGCACATATTAGCAAATCCAAAGGCAATAAATCATAAAGAAGTAGAAGTGAGTCATTTTTTCAAATTTGACTTACGCAAGTAAACAATTAAATGGTTTTATTTAACACTTAATACTAAGTATAAGTTTTCCTAGTTATTTATTGAATTCACTTCAAATCAAGTGTAAATGATTATGTTGTGCAAATATCATTTAATTTCGATTTTTTCTTTACTTTAATAGGGGCACAACAGAGTGTTGTCCGAACCGATCAGGCTTGCTCTTTTTTATGACTCTAACAAAACCATGCTGAGCCCGTATTAAAGTAAAGAAAAACTAGAAATAAAATGATATTTGTCTAATATAATAACTTAAACTTGATTTTAAGCGAGTTAAGTGTCAGATAAAAAAAATAAAACGTAATTTTATGTTGAGTGAAATGATTCACTCTAATTCAGAAGGTTAATTTATAAATCCGGAAAATTTTATTTTCCAAGAAGGTATTTTTTGTGAGGTAATATAAATTTGTTGGAATCATCTAACTACAAATTATTTGTCTTTTTTCTGTTATTTTATGGCAACAAAAGTCTTACATAAAGAGGAGCAGTCTTTTATTTTTGTTGAAGAGATGTAATTCAGTTTCGTAGTCGATCCGGCAAACCCTTGCATTTAGTTGAATCTTCAAAACTCTGCACGAGCCTTGTTTGTTCTAAGATGAAATTACTCTGAGTGTTTGGACACTAGTCAAAAACCTATCTACAGATCTAGTCGTTTTAATGAAGAATAACGATAACTGCATAAATTCTTCAACTTTATTCATCAATGTGTTCAATTTAAAGTTGGTCTATTTATTAAAGACTTATCGTTTTCATCAAGTCAAAATCTGTATAATCGCCTAGTGGAAAAGTAATGTCTATTCAATTAGAACAGCTGTTTGAATTTAAAAAAGCTAAAAAAAAAGGTGCGAGAATGAGAGAAAAAGATCGAGAAACTACCCATTTCATTTTCTCTCGGCTGTATATGATTGCATGAGCTTCGTTTCGTAACATGAAATTCTTTCATTTTATGGAGATATTTGAAGTGCAACTTTCACTTACTTCGACGATCTTCGCATACGTAAAGTTCAAAAATTTTCAAATATTCAAAATTTTCCCATTCAATCGCTGCAGGAAGCAGTATTTAATTATTTAACCTAATACTTACTGGCAGTAGTAGTAATAGTAGTTGTTTTTGTAGTTGTTGTTTTTGTAGTTATTGTTGTGTCTAATATCAATGAAAAATGAGAACTGTAACATTCTGTACAACAATTTGTTCGTATTTGAAATAGCGATAGGATCCTCAAGAAATAACTTTTGTATAATAAAAGTTCGAAAGAATGTTCCTGTCATAACGCAGATATAATAGTGACGGTTGCTGTTACGGTGCTGATACTTGGAACACAACATACACTCCAAGCCTCTTTAAACTGTAGGTGTTTATATGGATGTAAATATGTGGTGTAGTAGGAAAAACTCTCACGCATCCGCGCCGTCAACCAATACCCATACCCACATTAGAATCTTACACTGCATGTCGGACCCGTAAGAATAGCAGGAATATTAAGCTTTTTTGTCACAGCAGCATGCCTACAAACACATTGACCACCCCAGTAGATAAAACTATCATAATCGGATGATTGTTTGTGCTGCTTTTGATCTCCACACTTTTGAGGTACTGCACATGGATCTCCACAGTCACCGTCGTCCTTGCCTTGATTTTGTGGAACTTAATCGAATTCTCGAAGAAAATAGAGAGTGTTACCTTAAATCTAGATTTTTATGGTTCCTTCTCCTTCATAAGGTTCTAGTGACTGTTGATGAGATAAAAAAGCCAAACATCACTCGGCACGTTTTCATAGAAACGAAAGAGAAGACGGAAGACCTAACGACGATCGGATATATTTACCTACACTGAAAAAAATAAGGTACCATTCGAAATCATTTTCCCCACGAATTCGAAACATTTTTAACGTTTCCTTTGGACCCAAGATAGTCTCAAAACCATTCTCAAGAGTTTTAGAAGCTTTGCTTAAGGCTTCGCAGGTTTTCTACGAAACCTCAAAAAGTTTCAATTTTGCTGTAAAATTCGAACCCTTTTTCCAGGGTCGTAGCAGGTACGAAACATTTTAAAGTTCCGTATCGTTTTCGAAACATTTTAACTTTCATAGCTTCCATAAACTATTTTGTGTTCTGTATAGTACCTCTTTTTTTGTCAAAGTAGAGATGCGGTATTATTGGTCTAGCATCGTTAGAAAACAAATGATATAGAGAAATATGAACTAAATTAATTCGAAGCTTAGGCAAAACTCAACAGCATATGTCAAAGTTCGTTGACGGAAGCGATGGTGTGCTCGGGAAGTTATTGAACAATAAAATCAATTTGTATTGCAGCATAATTTAGTGGTTACACTGATGAAATGCAGAATAAAAAGATATGTTCCACTATCTAAGGCATGCATCGTATATATTTTTATGCATTGATGATATATCCGGCAATAAAATAACGTTTTTTCAGTATAATGCTGTCAAAACAATCGCAAAAATTGATAAAGTAGTAATTCTAAATCCAAATGCTTTCGAAATCACATAATTTCAGGGGGCCCCTATCAACTATGAAAATTATTAAGGTTTCGACTTGTTCATTTACTTGATACTTTTTAAAATAATTTACTAAAACTCCCCTGATGGTATGCCATCAATTAATAATAGTCTGAGTTTGTGGGTTTCACACTTTAACACCTCATGAGACCACACTGACAAGCTTTTAACACGATACATCCCTACGTGTTGCACCTATAGAAACAAGACGTCTGTTCCATTTCTGTACATAGCATGGTACCTACCATCACATTGGTGGTTTGAGCAGACATTGCATTTGCAATCTGATCCTACCGAACACACCTTGCCATTGTCGCATTTCTTTCCACAAGCCGAACATCTACCACCACAGTCAACATCAGCCTCATCGTCGTCTTTCCGATTATTACTACAGGTCAAAGCTATACAAGCAAAACGAATGATCGATTATTCGAAACAAAAAAGGCACCTACGGACACATCGACCATTTGAGCAGGAGTTGCATTTGCAATCTGAATGTGTTGTACACTTCCTACCATCGTCGCACTTCTTTCCACCAGCTGAACATCTACCGCCACAGTCAACATCGGTCTCATCCTGGTCTTTTCCCTTATTACTACACGTCAAAGCTATACAAGCAAAACGAATGACCGAATATTTGAAACAAAAAAGGCACCTACGGATACATCGGCCATTTGAGCAGGAGTTGCATTTGCAATCTGAATCTGTTGTACACGTCTTACCATCGTCGCACTTCTTTCCACAAGCTGAACATCTACCGCCACAGTCGACATCGGTCTCATCGTGGTCTTTTCCCTTATTACTACAGGTCAAAGCTATACGAGCAAGACAAATGTTCGATTCTTTGAAATACTAAGCTACTTACGGACACATCGGTGGTTGGAACAGGAGTTGCATTTGCAATCTGAATCTGTTGTACACGTCTTACCATCGTCGCACTTCTTTCCACAAGCTGAACATCTACCACCACAGTCAACATCAGCCTCATCGTCGTCGTGCCGATTATTACTACACGTCAAAGCTATACAAGCAAAACGAATGATCGATTATTTGAAAAAAAAACGGCACCTACGGATACATCGGCCATTTGAGCAGGAGTTGCATTTGCAATCTGAATGTGCTGTACACTTCCTACCATCGTCGCACTTCTTTCCACAAGCTGAACATCTACCGCCACAGTCGACATCGGTCTCATCGTCGTCGTGCCGGCTATTACTACAGGTCAAAGCTATACAAGCAAAACGAATCATCGATTATTTGAAACAAAAAAGGCACCTACGGACACATCGGCCATTTGAGCAGGAATTGCATTTGCCATCTGAACCTCGTGGTCCCTTC
>CAJNSZ010000132.1:63961-92982 GCA_905329745.1 Rotaria sp. Silwood2 | reverse complement strand
GTAGTATCAACACCAAGACAATAAGTAGCACAACTAACAACACAACGATTATCATAAGCACAACTACTAGCATAATGGCTACATCAAAGTATATCGCTCACTTTGAAGCATTTTGTATCACTCGATCGTATCAGCAAAGGTCCATTGATAAATGCATTGTTCTAAGCACAATTAAGATTGTTTACAAGTATGTCAGATAGTTCAAATAGAAACGTATCACTCAATCACATTAGCAAACATCTCTTGATAAATGAATCGCTATAATTAGGATTGTATACAAGTATATCACACAGTTCGAAGCGATGTGTATTATTCAATCACATCAACATGAATCTATTGACAAATGAATTAATATAATCATAATTCCATTCAAATATATAGCTCAACACAAAGCGAAGCGTTTTATTAGATTGCATCGACAAAATATCTTTTGACTAATGAATCATTATAATAAGGATTACATTAAAGTATATCGCTCACTTTGAAGCATAGTCTGTCACTCGATAGCATCAGCAAAGATCTCTGGAAAAATCAATCGAGCTCAACATAAAGACTTTATTCAAATATCTAACTTAGCTCAAGTAATTCATTTGGGTGAGCAATATATTCGCTGAAAAAGTGCCAACTAAATAGTCAGTACAATGGCTCTGTTGGAATATTGGTTACATCACAGGAATATGGTATGACCGAAAATGTACTGAGGAAAAATGTAGAACATGAATCGAATGAACAAATAATTCGTGCAGGTATGTACTTATGTAACAAAAAATGTGAATACAATACCTTCGGATGGATGATTACAAGATATTTGGATATTTTAAATCAAAGATTGATTCAATTATATCAATTACTGTAAAAAAATATCCCAGCTACTGTTTCAAATAATGATGACATAATGCATGCAAAGTCAGGACAAAAATTCTATTCGAATATTCAAAATAATTTGGAGTTATTGTTCGATATTAATCGATGGACAAAAATAAACATCGTATATGGCAACGTTTTAGTTGACGCTTCTGGAATTATCTTGACAGCACCTAAATGAATAAGATGAGTTGTAATTTAATTCAAAATCTATTATACTACACAGTATCCTTGCAGTGGGTTGACACATCTATTTTAGTCTGCTTTTCAACTTTTATATATTAAATCCTTACAATTTTCAAAATACAATATAGACTAGATTTAGAATATGGAATAGTCTGAGCTCCATTAATTCCAAATTAAAGTTACTCAGACATAAACTACCTGGTAAGCAAAAGAATAGACATATTCTTTGCTTTGGCGTTTTATTGTTGCTTTTTCTTGCCATTATCTGTCATTCTTGATTGTGTTTGCTGCAATTTAAATGCATTTTTGCTCTGGTATAACAATCTCATCAGAAAGTTGCATGAGCTGTGTGACTGATGAAGTTTCAGTAAAGAGAAGGTTAGTCAAAACACATCTCTTCATAAATGTTCTTCTCTTATTTAACACTTTGATTCTGTCTTCTGTCACAGTGTGTCTTTCTTTCATATTATCTTTGTTCGCGATGCGTAAGAATAGTGAGCTTCTGATAGAATACAAACATTCAATTTCTTTCTTCTCGCGAAAGAAAAAAGCTTACAGACACGAAATTACTAGAATAGTCGAATAATCTCGAATTTTTAAATGCAAGAGAAGTCCTAGCATTAAACGAGTATGTCTTGCATTGTTTATGACAAGAAAGATGAAAATTACGGATGTAACACGAGAATATTCCATCACCAGAAGGGAACGAAGCATTGAAACTACCAGTTATGTTTTTAATCCTCAATGGTAGCAAAATTAGTGTGAATATTCAGTCCAGACAACTCTGGTCTTACGAAAAGTATCATGTGAACAAGAGAAATGAGTCTCAGAGGGTAGCAGAGATGGAAGAGTTAAGAATCTCACAAATGCAGGCGAAATGCAAGAGGAGATTAGCACCTAGTAATAGATGGTCTACATTTGAGCACGAGTCGTTCCTTTTGGGCAGAGCACTTTGTACACTAGTAGACATGTTGCTCTGCTATTTTTGAAACATAATTATTAATGAGTGTTCAAAGTATATAGCAAGAAACTTGAACTCATCTCTCCTCCATGGGCCGTGATAGACAGCATGTATCTCTGAACCTCAGTATGTATATTCTAAAATAAATATTTGAATAATTATTTATTTGACATTTTCGATAGGCTGTGTCTAAGTTTTATGCAAAATGGTAAATAATTCATTTAGTTTCTCTGTCTGTCTGAAATACAGTTTTTCAACCACTGTCTATATAAATATAAATTATTGTTTTGTTTTTGTCTTGATTTTTGCAACTCTTTTACGTGGATTTATAAGACTGAAAAGTCTTGAGCGTATATGGTAAATTTTAAAAATTGTCTCTCTGTGTACGCGCCTGTGGGTCAATCTGAATGTCATTTTTTAAATCATTATTTGCATGGTCATCCGATATCATTTCATATTTTCTATTTCGGGTTTGTTTTTGTTCATTGAACCATTCAATCTTTTCTTAAGCACGAATTTTCTTGAGTACTTTTAGTATCTGAGAAAAGAGAGCCATAATCTCAGGGAAAATGACAGAGAGGTTGATATTGTTTTTCTTAAGGCAAGAATACTTATAACAGATGCTGAAGCAAGAAGAAAATGGAACCTTCGTATTCTTTGCACGCTTTTACCTTTCGGATGTGGATGTGAGCATGAGCCTTCTCTGCATCCATTCCCACATCCACATTCGCCCTCACCAATGTCTCGAATATAAAATCAAACTTAACCGTGCATTATTAATTCGCATTCTACTTATTTACTAGACGGATATGTACAAAAACAATCAAGAGCACTTGATGAGAAAGACATTGACCGTAGATGGGTTTCTGCAACATCTAATCACGAGAGAAATATATGAAGCATAGGCCCTTGTCAAAAATATTCCCATTCAGAAACAAGCAACACAACAGACATAAGAAAAAAACAAAAATAATGTTCATTCTATCGTATTCTCAAGAACCGACCATATTATCAGCTAGACTCATACGAACCTGTAAAAAACTATTATCACTAGTAATTATTCTACTCACTGATCAAAAATCGTCAACACCAAAAAAGTTATTTCTACGCCTTCGAAAAGTATCCAATGAAAACAAGAAAAAGTAAGAAATTACTTTATAATTGCCCTTGATAAATTGTGATAATAGCTACATTTCAGAAATTAATCAAAAAAAGTCGGTCACATTGAAAAAAATCATCAAAATAACATCAGAAAAATGACTAATTCATGAAATCTTGCAAAGTATTACATCTTGAGGATTATACATTCGATTATATTAGATCTAAAACGCTAGTTCTCAAAAGTAAATGGTTTAGGCAACAAACCTATGAAAAATGTTTCAATGACATGAAATTCAAGATAAAACTTTTTGAACGAACATTATCGCGTTCGATTAGTATTTTGTAGGTATCCACGAGTTCTACAAATACGCATTCACGCGAATTAATGTCTCGTATAATAATCTTGTTAGATTGCGCATTTTCTTTCATTATACAGCTAGTCTACATAAAGTGACACTTCGCTAATCAAGTTTTGGAAAAGTTTTTTTTCGAGTCAGATAGATCTGAATGCATTACTAGGTGCAGTTTTTCATGCTAATTACCTATTTTATATTTGTTCTTCAGCACATTCGAAGCGATTAGATTCTGCTAAAGAGTACCTCTAGCAGATGAATATTCGTGTGCGTTCAGCTTTCGATAAATGAATTTGTTTGCTTTTGGAGTCTATGCTGTCAATTGTTTTGTTTTTTCTTGTATCATTACATGCACAGTCCTCTCTTAATCGAACTGAATAACTCCTCAAATATTTAGTTTTCTCTTTACTTGACATATTGTAGAGTATGAATAAGAAAAAAGAGACGAAATTTCGATTTTCTTTTGTTTGCTTTTCTCTTAGCCATCTCTTTGATTATTTTCTGTCTTCTCTGTAAAATACTTGATTTTGTGCGACGAAAGAGGAAGGAGAAGGAAGATGATAGAGAAAATGTAGTGAGTACTCGACTATTCCAATAACGTTCTCTATCAGATTATAATTTTATTGCATCTCACTATGATCCGGTGGCATCATAAAACTTCAATTTGACATATACACCGCTAATGAATTGCAATTCGATTTCGATTGTTTTCAAGAGAAGTATCATGCTATGCGATAAAGTATTCAAAAAATACCGAAGGTACAGCAGATGACACATTATGTGTAGCCTTCGACTTAAGGAAAAGGAAAAAGAGTGGGTTTCTATGAAAATTCTTTTTAAAATACACCCCTGGGCAAAAGTCTTTCCTCCCACCTCTTTTTTCAGCAGGAATTTCTCTACTATTGTAAAGACAAACATGGTGTTGTTCAGGCCAAATAAAAGAGAACCCGAATAACTCCTAATCGGCCCGAACAACACCATGTCTGGTCCTTATAGTAGTAGAGAAAACCTTGCCGAAAAAAGAGGTGGGGGGGGGGAGACTTTTGCCCAGGGGTGTATATAGTGATTCACCAGCGGATCACATCGCCTCGAACGTATTGAAAAAAAGGATTTTGGCATAGAAAACTAGGTTTTAAACTCTTGAAAAATTATATTTTAAATTTCCTAAGGAAGATCTTTTTTCAATAAAAACTGAGTGGCATATCATTTGATGCAGAATTCAATTCTCTACAAGATGATCTATTTGTGTTTTACGTTAGTCGTAAAGGACAACTAGTATATTCTTGTTCAGTTTTCAACCTCCTGTGTAATTAATGAGTTCTCATTTGATCTTTTTACTCGACCGTCCAATGCTCTGCAAAAAAGACTCTAGAAGCGTTTCATTCGGAGAAAAGCCTTAGCAAGAAATTGGGGTTTTATCAGCGGCACTAGAGAAGAAAAGTCTTTTTACGTAAGAGCCTTAAATGATGATAAAACCCTTCTAGAAGCCCGAGACTTCAGCCAAAAAGGTCATTTTTATACCAGAAATAGAGTGTGACAAGCTGTATTGAATGGGCTTTACATGAACTTTCTAGATATCAAACCTTTCGATATAATTGAAAAGTGTGTCAAACATGTAAAAGCACTACATTTGGACAAGCTGTATAGAGATTGCTTATTAGTCAACAGCCACTACCAGCATAGAGAAAGAGTCCACTCGAGATTTTGGTTTGACAATTTTTCGATGACGTCACATATATTTTGTGGGAAGCTGGAAATATATGCTATGATTTTGCAAGAAAATCAGTACATTTTTTATAGCTTTTTCATACTTCTTCGTTTCAAGAAAACTTTTCATGAATACGAATGCCCAGAACGTCACCAAAGCAAACACTAAAAATTGAATATCTCCACCGTCCTCCACCCAAATGAGCTGACTCATTTTCTGAAAAACAGAAGACAGCTCCAGGTTTTTATCCATATATAGACCGTTTATTCTGTGTTACATCCCGAAATCTTTTCCAAATCTGTCTATACCAAGAAAACAACAGAAGTTTCCCCAAATCAAAAAAAGCTATCCCTCTTCAGGAAACCATATCTTACAAATTTTCAGCTTCACAACAGAAACAAAAAAGCCTGCGAACAACTCACTCATGTCATGGATTGAAAAGCATGCTGTTCTCTTCACCAGCAACTTCTTCGTTGTATAGATAATCAAGAACCATCTCTTTCGAACTAACTATCACGCATTCTATATCACATATAACAGTTATTTGTGTATGAATAGTAAGTCTCCGGACATCCAGTACAATTTATCTCAGCGATCACTTCGATGCAATAGGATTTCAGAAAATACAAAGATATCCGGGTAGACACATCAACGACTTTCCAAAACTATGCCTCAATTACCTAATAAGATGCTACAAAATACAATGTGATCCCTACTTTTACACAACTTAGTATATTTAAATACGAAAAACCAAATATTCCCCATGATCCATACTGCATTTTCGTCTAGCTTCAAACACACCGAAGTACGTCTTCCCATGGGCATTACACAGACAATAGTTCGCCCCGTTGTGATCTCATGTGGCTACCTTTTCAGTGAAGGCAACCGAAGAAAAAATTACCTTTGCTAACATGAACCTTGCAACAATCGAACAGCGAGAGATAATACCAACTCAGTTCTCAATTAATCAACTATCAGAATAATTCAAAAACAAATTTCACATTCATTTTGTAAGCACCTTCGCCAACGCCCACCAAATGTCCCAGCGTCTTAGCCTACTCAAGGTGACATATCATTCACCAGTACACGTGGGTTATTCATATACACTAAGAGTAACTAAGGAAGCTTATTCAGTAATTCTTCTAAACACTGATTACTCAATTAACATCTTTCGACAACAACTCCCAAAGTTCCTCAAAACCTCACCATCTCATTCTAATTTCCTTCCACACGATAACACATGTGAAATAACATTGCCTACCAGCACTTCGCTCCCATGGATGATTCAACTCAAACTATCTCTAACATCCACGACTCTAAACTACTCAAAGTTCAACGATAAAAAAATCTTCAACATTCTCTATTAACAAACCTCGACGATCAGCAAAACAACTACTAAGCTTAGCACTCACTAATATCAGCTGCTGCTCCACCACCAATAGATGTTGTCCTCCCGGTAGTTGTTGTTGTTTCCGACGTGGTGGTTGTTGTCTCAGTAGTCGTCGTTGTCGTTTCGGTAGTAGTTGTCGTTGTCTCCGTGGTTGTTGTTGTCGTTTCTGTAGTAGTTGTCGTTGCCTCCGTGGTTGTTGTTGTCGTTTCTGTAGTGGTTGTCGTTGTCTCCGTAGTCGTGGTTGTCGTTTCTGTAGTAGTTGTCGTTGCCTCGGTGGTTGTTGTTGTGGTTTCCGTAGTAGTTGTCGTTGTCTCCGTAGTCGTGGTTGTCGTTTCTGTGGTAGTTGTCGTTGTCTGGGTGGTTGTTGTTGTCGTTTCTGTAGTAGTTGTCGTTGTCTCAGTGGTAGTTGTTGTTGTCTCCGTGGTTGTTGTTGTGGTTTCTGTAGTAGTTGTCGTTGTTGTCTCCGTGGTTGTTGTTGTCGTTTCTGTAGTAGTTGTCGTTGTCTCGGTGGTTGTTGTTGTCGTTTCTGTAGTAGTTGTCGTGGTCTCCGTGGTTGTTGTTGTCGTTTCCGTAGTAGTTGTGGTTGTTTCCGTGGTGGTCGTTGTTGTCTCCGTAGTCGTCGTTGTCGTTTNCATAGTAAACAATAATACTATACTAGATAAAAACAAACTGCATTCTAGTTAACTAAGTGCATATTTATTAATTTAAATGCAAACGAAAAGTACTCTATAGAATATCGATTTAAGACTTAGTGATTGAAAAATAAAATATAATTAATCTAATGACTTGATAGTATCATTTTATTTTATAGATGAATGGAAAAAATTTCTATAAGAATTTAAAAAATAATAAAATGATATATTAACATTTTGATGAAAGAATCTATTCTATAAATAATTGATCGGAGATGAATATGCATATGTCATATAATGTTTGTATGAATAGGAAGCATATCTATCTACTAAAGAAGATTAATCAATGAAGCGTAACATCATATTATCGCTTAGAAAGAGAAAAAAAAAACCATTCATTAACAGTATTGATAAAATATATCTAGACGTTGTTTACTCATCATGGAAGTTAACAAGATGAATGACATTGATAATAATGATCTTCCTATTATTCGCGTAGCTGGCGTACCTGAACATTTTAATGAACCATGGAGAATAGGATTAGAAAAAAATTTATTTAAAAATGAAGGTATTGATATTGAATGGTATTCAGTAAAAGAAGGTACAGGTTCTATGATTAATAAATTAAAATCAAATGAAGTTGATGTTATTGTTGCATTAACTGAAGGTTTAATTAATGATATTGCAAATGGTTCTGATATTCGTCTTCTTGGTACATATGTTCAATCACCATTAGTATGGTCTGTTAGTACAGGTGCTAATTCAATTTATAATTCAATTGAAGATTTAAAAGGTGAAAAATTTGGTATAAGTAGATATCAAAGTGGTTCACATTTAATGAGTTGTGTTCTTGCTAATCAATATGGTTGGAAACAATCCGATTTAGAATTTATTGTTTGTCATAATTTTGATAATTTAAGAAAATCAGTTAATGATAACACAACAGCAGCTTTTATTTGGGAATATTTTATGCAAAAACCATATTATGATAAAGGAGAAATTCGTCGAATTGGACAAATAATAACACCATGGCCTTGTTTTATGATTGCTTCAACAACACATTTAATTAGTAAACATTTAAATGATATTAAAAAAATGTTTATTGCTTTAGAAAAAGCTTGTTTATTATTTCAAACAAATTCAATTGATTCAATAAAAAGAATTTCAATAAATTATGGTTTAAATGAAGAAGATGCTAAAGCTTGGTTTGATAAAGTTATTATTACTCCAACAAATACAATATCAGAATCAACTATTGAAACTACACTTGATGCACTTAAAACTGCTCATTTATTAAATAATGAAAATGCAATATCTGATCCAATTAGATTTATTGATACAAGATTTACTAAATTAACAGTTGATATTAAATCAATGCGTCTTTATAATAAACCAGAATTATTAATAACATTAAGAAATAATTTACGTGTTGCTGGAATTTCAAAAGGACCTATATCTTATATTGATTTACTTCCATATGATCAAAATCATTATTATGGTACACAAGTTTTAGATTTAGCTGTTAATGAACTTAAACTTAATCAATATGATCAAAATTCAAATTGGTTTATTCAAATCGGTTCGAATTTAGCTGGTTGTGCAAGATATTTAGCTGGAAAATATCAATTAAAAGTATTAGCTATTGAATTACAAAATGATCTTTCACAAACAGCAAGTGAATTAACTGAACGATGCAGATTATCTAATTATGTACATCATATAGCTGGAAATTTTTTAAATGTTGCTGAACATTTACAAGAAAATTTTTATTATGGTATTCTTAGTTGGATAACTATTTTACATTTTAATCAAAATGAAAGAATTCGTTTAATTGATCAATCTTATCGTTTACTAAAAGAAAATGGATTTTTTTATTTGGAAGATTTTATTCGTATTGGAAATATTAGTTATGATGAATCAATCATTTTAGAACATGATCTTTATTGTAAATATTTACCAACAATAGATGAATATAAATCAGTATTAATTCAAGGAAAATTTCAAATAATTAAAGTTGTTGATTTAAGTGATGATTGGAGAATATTTACTAGTGAAAGATTAGAAAATTTTCGTCAAAATAAAGAAGAATTATTAAAAATTCATGGAGAAGATATTTATAATCGTTTAGAATATTTTTATGCATCTGTTGCGAAACTTTTCCTCGGAAAAAATGTTGGAGGTGTTAGAATTATTGCTAAAAAATAATCAACATATTAATCATAATTGACTTTTATTTAAAATATATAATCAATTCTAAACAAATATTAAATTCGTTTCAGCAATTTTTTTTTTCTCAAACTGTATTTTTCAAAAAACATTCATTTCAATAAATAAATCTTTTCGAACAAAAAAATCAATTCATTCGAGTTAACTAGCCGATTTTTTTTAAATATAGAATATATATTTCATTTTCGAATATATTTTAATCATATTTATCATTGACTCAATCATAATATCAATGATCGTTTTTATATAAAATTCATTTTCTTTCTCATATTATCACGTACTTTCATAAACTATTATAGTTTGATAACTAATTGATCTTTTTCTTTTTTGAATTTCAATAAAGTAACATCATTATTCATTTTATTCTATTTAATTAACGCAGATCTTTAGCTGTTATAGTTAACAGGAAACTTTTCAATTTCAGATTAAAAATTCAGTCAATTAATAGAAAATTATTTACTTATTCAAATTTCATTGATTGTTCATTGATCTTATTTTGTTTTTTATTGACGAAAAATGAAAGATTTTTCTCGATCAACAAGTAAATGGAAAAAATTCTTAATGACTTATTTCGTTTTGTGATTTAAATTTTAAAATATGATAACAAAAGTCACTGTTTATTTTAACTTCTCCATACAAACTTTCAATTTATCGGATAAACGATATTCAAATAGTAACATTAACACTTTCTTTTATCCAGAATGAGCATTACGAAATTGTTTTTCATCTACCTAAATAAATTAAAAAAAAAGAGAAAAAAGAAAATTTACCCCTAATGTTTTCTTCTTTTATTTGTTTTTCATTAATAAAATAAGGGAAGCTACTCTTGGTATAGTGACACATTTGTCTCTTATTTAATATTGATATAACGTATTGAAGATTTAAGCTGTCTTAATGTTCTTGCTCTTTATTGTATTTAGATATAATTTCTAAATTGAAAAGACAATCAATAAAGAGTTCTTTAAAATAACCCTCATTCAAATATGAGGAATAAAATATTCGCACTTTTCATCCTTTTATTTTCATGCCTAATCACTATTTGACCGTTGAATACTTCGACAAGAAAACTTTTCGTTTATCAGAAATCTTTACGATGTTCTAACGAATATGAGAACTATTTATGAACTGATTATGAAGTTAAAATTTCATAAATTGACTTTTTTTATTTATGCCTTGATCAAGCTTGAAAATTCATTTAAAAAGATATAACTCTCGATAAGGATATGACGTCGGGAGGACGAACTATTTCAATATTCTTCGAGTCTGATCGAGCTTTGCAAACTGATATACATCCAATTAAAAAAAAGATTGTGAAAATCAACGATTCTATCATGATGAGTCTTGTTTATTCACTTTTTCATTAAATATTGTTAACTTCTTCTATAGAATTTATTAGTATTCTCCACTTCTCCCTCTTGCCCGAAACTTTGAAGCATCGAAGAAGTATGTAATGTATGTTGAAAAATGTTTGTCAATTCCAGGATAAAATTGATAATAGAAATATTTAAAACAAAATTGAAAAAAAAAATTTGAATTGATAGGAGAAATTTATTAATGATGAGAAATTAATTTGAATAAATTTGATCGATAATAAAATGATAATATTTGAATATATAACTATAGAAATAAGATGATACATAGTTATTATTTTGAATAAATATCGAATTAATAATAGTGATGTAAAAAAGAAAAAAAGACAACGAAATAATATTTGTTCTTTTCGTTTGATTGTTATGTTAAAAAATAAGTTGTTTCGTGACAATCGAAGTCATTTGTTCTTCCATAGTGATTACCAAACAATCACGTTTACATTTATTTTATTCATCTATTTTACTAAAGACAATAAATAGACGAACAATATTTAACTGACATTATTTTCTTCTCATCTTTATCAACGGTAATCAATTTCATTTATTTTTAATAAAAAAAAAGAAATCAATTTTTCAATTAATATAAAATCATTTTACACTTTTACTAATATATTTTCTTTTTTCTGCCTTTATTATTTAGAAATAATTCAATCTGACAAAAAAACAGAAAATATTTTCATAAGAAAAAAAGTAAGTTTTTAAATAAGAATAGAAATGAAAATTAATAATTTGTTCGGATTAGGTTTAATTGAAAAAAGTTTAGTTTAAAAAAAGATAAATAAATATATTGATATTTATTTGTTAGTGATGTAGTAAAAGTGTATGAATAAAAATGATTGATTTGCCTTTAGGCATACATACTCATGTCATTTAACCTATTCGTTAATTGAACTATTTTAAAAAAGAAAATGTATTTATTTATGTCTACTCTATTGACTATAATGCATTATTTATTGTACTCAAAATTTTTCTTCAATCATCTCGTTTTTTTTCGCCGTTGTTAACGATATTATTTAAATTATTTTTTTAATAAGGCAAATTCAAATATTATATTAATTATTAAATCAAATACTAAGAAATTGTTTGTTTAATACGAAGAATTATTTTTTTTAATTTAGTTATTCTCCTCGCGAAATCGATTTTCAATAATTCATAGAAATTTATCATTGTCTAATCGTGAAATATGATTTCACCTTTTTTTTTGCAATATAATCAATATTGAACAATAAAAAAAAATCATTTTTAAGGAACTTATTTCACTTTGCTTTTTCAAAAGAAAATATTTTATCAGCAACATAATACAAATTTTACTCTTATCAACAAATATTTTTCAAGATAAAAATCAATTTTTTAATAATAAATGTTTTTTTTTGCATTTCTATTTATTATTTTAAAATAAAATAAGATAAAATAAACAACGTATATACCCCAATATAAAGAAAAGCGAAGTGTTGTTAGATTTTAAACTACATAGTTTTATCTAATGAAACTTAACGGCCGAATACTTTTTCAATTTTTCGCCATTTCTCAAATGTTAATTTGGATAGAATAGCAGATATATTTTTTTAAAATTCAAATTCGATTAGTAGAGTTCTTTTCAAAATCGAATGTACATCAGAATAAGTTGAAGAGCTCTCGAACACAACCAACTAGGCAACCAAAGATTTTTATCCTTCGTAATTGTTCGACGTCAACCTGTGCTAAATTCAAAAATTTGGAATATCATCCGAATCATTTTC
This sequence comes from Rotaria sp. Silwood2, assembly GCA_905329745.1. Lineage (NCBI taxonomy): Eukaryota > Metazoa > Rotifera > Eurotatoria > Philodinida > Philodinidae > Rotaria > Rotaria sp. Silwood2. The sequence goes on along the minus strand of CAJNSZ010000132.1, from coordinate 80,452 downwards.
TGGCAGGATCTTCAGAAAACTATGCTGCCGATCAAGGAAGCTTTACACCTTGTTTTTTTTTACCGAAATTTATCTATCTTCTAGTCCATCATCTTATCTGCTAAGTCATACAAGCTGCATCATTTTTTCGTTCAAGTGGTGAACTTAACTCGTCGAAGTCCATGAAAGATACACTTTTCTAGTCGGTTTCGCTCAGGTTTGAGAATAAAATATAGATTTTTATCCACGGTGAATCTTGTAGCAATCTTCGTTCTTTTCTCGAGATAGATCAAAGGTCGACAGACAAAGATCAACAAAACAAGTTATTTTAGGCTGTTTTTTTCTTTCAATTATACGATCAAAGCCTATCTAGTTCATAACGTATTGAGGTCAAAGTTTTCGAATAACTATTTAAGAGCGCTCTCTCTCTCTCGAAGAAGAAGAAGAAGAATATTTTAGAAAATCTATCAATTTTAAAAATGTGACAATTATTTTCTGTCGCGACAGTTTTACAGACAGACCTCTTATAAGCCTTTGCTGAAAATTTGAGCTCACTCAGTTAAGAGCTAAATCAGCTTTTATCATCTCATTGAAAAGTAAGAATAGCCCAAAATCACCTGTTTTACAAGTCTTTGTCTATTGACCTATGATCTATCTCAAGAAGAATATTAACATTGACACGGAATTCAACATTGGTAAAAGCTAATGTTTTATTGCAAATCCAAGGTGAGTCGGCTAACAATGCGTACTTTCTAGCGGTACTGGATTGTAATATGCATCATTTGAATAATAAAACAAAAGCATCTATGACTTAAGTGACTTTGTAGAGCGAGTCTGAACTACAAAATACATCAATTTGAGTAAAAACTGGAATAAAGCTTTCCTCATTAGCATAGTGCTTTTTCGAAGATCCTGTCAAAAAAATTCGTAGGCTGGTCTTCCAAATATTTGAATTTAGCCTAGATTTTTATCTACTAGTGTCTACTTCCAAGTGGTGAAAACCACAAGTTGAAAGATGTTTATGTTCGAAAACTATTCGAATGCTCCTGACACATTCTATTATGAAAGAGACAGTCAAAATTCGTTAATTGGTCGCAATTTTTTCTCTCTACAGATTTATTTTCTTGTCAATTCGAGAAACACGATAATTGAACTAATTGCATAATAATGGATGACCCATAAAGAATGGAACATTTTCATCTTCTTTTCTTTTTTTTTTTGAAGACAGCCACACAGTTTAAAGACGTCATTTTAAGCTGATTTCATTGAGAATTTTTCGCTCTAGAAAATCGTTGACTTTATTAGTCAAATAAGTATCTCCTGTCGCAGATAAATTGAAATGATTGTCAATCGCTCATCTATTAAACTGCAAATGTCACAAAACAGAACAACTAGCAAAAAATATGTTTAAATAAGAGTTCCATTGAAATTCGAAATATATTCTGCAAGATATTTTATGATATTTTACATTTCGCCATATTTCCTTATTTTAGAAAAAATAATTCGAACAAGAATTTTTTAAGCAAAAATTAGAGAACGCCGCAAAAGACTACTGTATTCGGTTGTATTATCATACAACATTCATAGAACACGATAACTTTTCAAAGTACGAGTGTCGAAAGTGTATTCAAAATAAAATATCACCAGATGTCAGTTTCAAGTCGTTTGCACTTGAACAACATCATTAGAAGTTTTGAGAACATCTTCGAAGTATAGAATATAAAATTCTTAATGTATTCATGAAAAATACTTTGCATTGACCATCGAACATAGTTACCACAACTTTCCAAAAATCGTCAGATATATCAAGAAAATAACAGGAGATCCTAGGTGAGCAATGAAACAGTCGTCAATATTTTCAATTTTTCGTTGACGAGAAAAACTTGTTTAAAAAACAAAGTTCATATTTTTTTAAAGCGAAAAATTCTCTACCACATCAACTAAGAATGAGCCCTTTAAAGCATTTCCATTCTTTAGAAACGAAAAATCAAAATGTCCCATTATTAATGGACCATCCGTTTTTATACATCATTTTGTCAACTTATAAGATTTCATTTAAACTATTGAAAAATTTCTTAAGCTATTTTCATTCTAAAGGAAGTTTATACAAAGTACTTTATACAAAAAGAAAAGAAATTGTTTTTTCTCATTCATTTCTTTTTATTGACAAATGTCGAAAAATTATTCGAGATATGACATAGTAGAATTCTTTAGATTTTTTTCTTCTTATAACAAACAATTAGAAAATCTTTCAAGTTAACCATACTACAATCGAGTACTACACAATCAACAAAAATATTAGTTTAATCTTCATATAAACAGGTGTGAAACAACGATAAAAAAGATAGATTTAAGTTAACGAAAATGAATTATTAAACAAAGATCTATTAGAACTATTCTTATTATGATCATTGTTTTATTCAACTTGTAGGTTACGATACAGATACTATTTAGTTTTAACAATATCAAACGTTTTAACTTTCCTTTCGGAAATGAAAAAGAAAGAGAAAGTAACATTACATATTCATTTAACGAATTCTTCTATATATCGGATTCTGTCAGATTGCGTATAATTATTGATTGGTTGAATTAAATTAATTCTTTGCTTTATTTCATAATTATCTTTTTATATGATTTTATAAATCCACTGTATACATTATACTAATCATTAAGTCATTTTCTATGTTTATTGTTTAACTTCTTTTATTAATATTATTTAGTTGTTCTTTATTCAATTATTCACAACAAGTCTATTGTCAGAAGAAGAAGATGGGTAAAAAAAAGTTAACTATTTTCATCGTATTTTAAACATAATTAAACATCACATTTTCGAATAGACTCATTTATATATCATCATATAGCAATCTCTCAATTCTACTTACGATATAAAAATCAGAAACTTTTGATATCTTCTTCAATAGATATGTCGACTGTAAGCTTTAGCCCTATTGTAGTAGTACTGGGAAAGTAGATGAAGTCATGAAATCTCTACTTTTTTTAGAGATACAAAATTCAAGTTGATTCTAACTGTGAGTTTTTTTTCTCATAGTCTGACACATGTGCATAGGTATCGCTTTTTACTATAGAATAACCTTTGAGAAAAAAACCAACTGGAGAACATATGCGAAGAAAGTGTAGCTATCCATAATCGGTCTAAAAAAGCTTTTTAACTTGAATTTTAACAGATATGAGTATAGTAGATTTTGTATGGTGAAGTTTACGTTATTATACAGTATAGATGAAACACGTTTAATTGTAGGAAAATAATCATTTAAAGAACATTGATTGCAGCCTCCAGCGAATCTACGATGATTGCGAATTGTTTGTTCTCTGCATATTTAAAATCATTGTCAAATTATATTGGTTCAATTGCTTTTTCGACAAGAATTTACAGTAAATGCAAGCTGTAAACTACGGCTGTCATCAGAACAACAAGATTGAGGGGGGGGGGAGGACTACTGAGAAGGTAGACTTAACAAAATTTGAGAGAAGTGAACTCTTGTTGTGGAAATTGGTAAGGAAAATAACGAACAAAATTGTTCAGTTTTGCTGAAGAAAAACTAAAGCTATTCAAGATAGAGAGGTTACTCGTCCCCGTTCAAATCACTCTTGCTGTTAACTCTCATTATTTCATGAAATAACTTTTTATTTGAAGACTTGTGGATGGACGTGAATGAAAAATCAAAGAATCACATACATTCATTGTCGTATCCACATCCTACTATTAGGCTTGAGAGACTTTTTCAGATCGATTATTGATAATTACTCCTTTTTTACATATGTTCTCGAGTTAGTTTTTTCTGAAGATTATCCTATAGTGGAAAGCGATACATATGCACATGTGTCAGACTATGACAAAGAAAAACTTACAGTTAGAATCGACATGAATGTTATATCTGTGAAAAAAGTAAAGATCTCATGACTTCATCCATTTTCCCAGTACTACTACAATAGGGCTAAAACTTACACTCGACATATCTATTGAAGAAAATATCAAAAGTTTCTGATTTTTATATCGTAAGTAGAATTGAGAGACTGCTATATGATGATATATAGATGAGTCTATTCGAAAATGTGATGTTTAATTATGTTTAAAATACGATGAAAATAGTTAACTTTTTTTTTACCCATCTTCTTCTCTTGACAATAGACTTTTTGTGAACAAATGAATAAAGAATAACGAAATAATGTTAATAAAAGAAGTTAAACAATAAACATAGAAAATAATTCAATGATTAATATAATGTATACAGTGGATTTATAAAATAATATAAAAAGATAATTATAAAACAAAACAGAATTAATTTAATTCAATAAATCAATGATTCTATTCAGTCTAACTGATTCAAATATACAGAAAAACTTGTTAAATGAATGATGATAGAGTATTTAAAGTAAATGGATGAAATTGAGGTCTGTTCTATGTTGATAGTTAGGCTCTATGGATTAATTCTAATCCGAAATGAAAGATGATCGAGGGTGAATGAAATCTTATTTGAGTATAAATCTTATTTGATCTGTTAAAGTAATGTTATTTTTTTTAATTTTTTATTAAATTAGGTATTTAAATCCTGTTGCAATAATTAATTATTAAAAAGTGAAATTGTCTTAAATGGGTTCCGGTTCAAGTCGTAAGAAAAAAGTCGACAGACAAACTCAAGTTTCATCAGCACCAACAAGAGATAGAAGCCGAACTCCTTCACCTCCATTGGTAATAAGAAATACACATCATAGTCAAAGACCACGTTCATCTCATCCATCACCATGGTTATCGAAAACACATACACAAAGTTTACTATCAAATTCAAATTTAGGACAATACGAATCAATATGGGAACGAGATGGAAAGGTTTGAAATAAATAAATATAATTAGATAATAAAATAGGAAACATTTAAAAAATAGTGTTTTTTAGGAGAACTTTTTTGAAGATAAGAGTTAAATCTTAAAATATTTTACGAAGCCTTATTTATCTGATAGATAATTACGAAAATGATTTGAACTATTTTTAATTATTCATAAAAAGATAATAGAAGAGTAGATAAGTGTAAGTTGATGTGTGCAATCGATCGATTAGAAAAACTATTTTTGAAATTTATTTATTAGAATATGCTAAATAATTGATATTATTATTGTGAGAGATATTATCATGTTCTATATAATCTTCTTTATTTAAAGAATATAAATGACAAATATTCGTATGTGTGTATATGAAGACAATAAAAAGAATTTTTCGAAATACGAATAAGAACAAGAAGAATTCGTTTAAATTGGTGAATGAATGCATAGATAGCATATTATAGATAGTCGATGTATGAAAATGAAAATAATACTTTTCAATAGTAATCTATCATTGATCAGAAAAAGTCTTTTTGTTTTATTAATTAAATCTGAAATAGAATTTCTATAAAAAAATGTCGAAAAAACTGAAATTGTTAAAATAGTTCTTTAGAAAAATAAATATGAAATTAATTCGATATTGAAATAAATATTATTCTTGAATATTTTTGTTTAAATAGTAATTAATTTGAAGGATTTCATTTTTTCTTCAACATTAAATTGTTTATTTATTATTAAGAATGAAGCCATTTTTAATAAAAAGCAGTTGAAATAATAATTAGAAATTACCCGAGATATTCGCTTGATGAATATATCTGAGTCAATGGATAGAAATGACAAAAATCGAATATCCAGAAGGACAATACGAACATCAATCTGAAAATAGCTAGGGGTCTATTGGTGAGTTTGCTCAATGTTATCTCAGAACTCCACAGTATTTTCTGCATGATTTATCGATCATAGAAACCGTAATCTGATAGCAAAAAAAGATACACATAATTTTATGAAATAAACTAAAATAATCGTCTAGGAAGATAATTAAAATTAATTTGAATTGTCAATTATTGATTATTCATTTATTATAGATAATAACATAGTGTCATATTGTTGTTGTTGATGTTTTTATTTTATTTGATAAAGTATTCATCGGAATAATAAATGAAATAGCGCATGAATATTGATTCAAGATTATTATTATTATTATCTGCAAATAAACAATTTTTATCATTTGTTTTAATTATTTTCTTCGAAATTTTTATTTAAATATTGAGATAATAATGAGCTAATTATTATTTTAAACGTCGTTATATATGTAATAATTAATCGAAAACGAAAGATAAAATATAAAATAATTAAGATTTTTCTAAATAATATCTTAAACAAAAAACGTCAATAGCAAAATACTAATCGAGATAAAGTAAATAAAATAGAGAACGATAATATATTGTTTAATATAAATAAAAAAATCCAAATAAATAATATATTTATAAATATATAGTTATCATCAAAATTTCAAGAATTAATTAAATCCGGCTTAACAACTATTGAACATGATCAAAAAGAAACGCATCACAAAGAATTAGTAACAACACATTCAAGTAAATATGAATCAGCTGAAGTTCAATCAACATTAACAAGTCAATTTGACTCAATTCATAATTTATCAACATCAGAAAGATTAGATACATTAATGGTTAATTTAAAACAAACTCATGCAAATTTTGATGAAATAGTTCAACATCGAATTCAACAAGTAACATTAGAGACAGAATCACTTCTTGCACGAATTGTTAAAGAAACTGAAAAACTTCAACAAGATTTATTAATTCAAGCTAAAGAACAACAAACTATTGAAGATGAACAATACAGATTATTATTAGAAGAATTTATTGCCAAATTAGATGAAAAAAGAGCTAAACAATTAGCTTTTATACAAGAACAACTTAAACAACAACGTTTACAAATATTTAATGACTCTCAAATTAGAATTCGTGCTGTTAGTGAACAAGCAAATTTAGTTAAAAATCAAATTATGTCCGAAGAAGAAAGAAAAGCTTCAGAAAAAGTTGATTCTATTGTTAATGAAATAAATTCTACATCAACTGATTCAGCAATTCAACAGATGAGTACACAAATAAAAACACAAATTAATTTAACTGTTTATGAAAAAGTTGGCTCGAATAAATCTGAAAATGATGTTCATAGTGATGAAAATGATCAAAAAATAGTTATAAAAAGAACAAAAGTTATTTCTATTCAAGCTTAAAATCAAAATACATCAACAACAACATCGTCTGATCATAAAAAAAAAACAATTAGCCAATCAGTTACACAAAATAAAATATATTAAACTGATTTTCTTTTCTGAAATTTTTTTTCTCTTTTTTTAATTATAATAAACGAATACTTTTATCTAATCAAACTAGTGTAACATTTCTGAAATTATTTCATATAAATTAATATCTTTTTTATATTAACATTTATATTTAAAACAATTTTCTCTTTTCTTCAAATTAATTTATATTATTCAACAACGATGAACTTTTTTTTTTTTCTTATCCTTTTATTTAAATATTTCGAGATTTTCTATTAGATACAAAAGATTTTTAGTTTATTTTTAGAAACTAAATAATAAAGTTAATATTACAACTAGAGTCTAATATTCGAGCGAAATTTTTCTTGATAATCTATCGAAAGAATAATTAACGAATGAACGGTTGACTTATTCGGACGATTCGAGAAAATATTGAATGTTATTTAGACAATAAATCTGAGATATTCACAAAGCAGCAATATTCTCTGATAAACCGACTACACTATTAATACATACGAATTTATTCTGTTAACTTTCATTTATTTACTTTTAATAAGTAAATAAAGTATTTATAGAACTTAATTATATTGAACAAATCAATTTATATTTAATAAAACTGAAATTTTATTTGAAATATTCAATGTTAGAAGAGATTATTAAAATATTCTAAACAAGAACAAAATATGATATTATCGTCATCTGTTTTGATCGATTTTTATCAGACAAAAAAAAAATCTGTAAACACAAATAGAATTAGCTACGTTTTATTTTATCCATACTGTTTTACAATTCGAATATTATTGAAATGACATAAGATCATATAGAAAACAGACTGTGCTCTTATATGTTCAATAGTTCATCTTAATTACGTAATTGCAATATCTCATTTCGATGAAAATAATTTCGTCACAAAAAATTCGATTTTGCAGAAATTAGTTTAACAGAAGAACTCTAACAAGTTCTTTTATAGGATTAATTTATCGAAAAATCATTTCTTTTACAGAATACGAATAAGTCAACCACAAATTTTGGAAACATTGCAATATTAATCGAACAGCATTATGAGACTTTTCCTGATTTTCGTCTCCATCATTTTCAATTTGGTTGCCAATTATTTTAAAGTTTTCTTGTTTTAACAAAAATCACTTGACATAGGTCAGTTTTATCGATCGTTCTATTCTATTATTATTTGAGACTTACTGAGAGATGTTAAATTTTTATTGAATTCAATCCTAGTCGAAATCTATGACTAGTATCTTCAAAATTATAATTAGAGCGAGAAAAGATTTTTCAATATTTATCACATGAAGCAAAAGGATGGGGGCGTATAAGGGTCATTTTTGGGCCCTCGCTAATTATGGTTGGTTCATGATCTACTAGATGTAGAATTTCACGAGGAATCGTTTCGTATCAAAATAAAGTTGTTTCAGAAGAGTCTAGATGGAATTTTGTTGAAAATACTAACATATATTTTGTACCNTCACATGTCCATGTATGAATGATCGATTTATGGTACAAAATATATGTTAGTATTTTCAACAAAATTCCATCTAGACTCTTCTGAAACAACTTTATTTTGATACGAAACGATTCCTCGTGAAATTCTACATCTAGTAGATCATGAACCAACCAAAATTAGCGAGGGCCCAAAAATGACCCTTATACGCCCCCATCCTTTAATGTGTATTATTTGTTGAAATAGACTATTTAAATTTGCGCTATCCAACTCTTTTTATCAGAATTATGAGAAATCAATCAAGGAAAGTCTACAAGATAATTCAAATGACAATTTCAATCATCAGGAAAATTCTATATTTACAAAATTTATTCAACTATAGATCGTTTTCACTAGTTTGATTGACACAAAAACCATAATCGGATGCAGTTTGAAAGTACCTGATAGATTGGCTACTTTTTTAAATTGAATCCTTAGAAAAAAACAGGACAATATCCTTGTAAGTCTTGAAGAAATTTTCTGTTGAAGTCGATGAGAAACACATTATTTTCAGAGAAAATAACGAAATTTATTTTTTTTGTGGGGGAGAGACACAGGGTATGGCGGTTCGACGTACCGCTGACTAGCTTTGACTTTCGTTGGTTGAGTAACTAAAGAGAAGAAGCAGACGGACACCAATATCAACATCTCTACGCACTACTCAGACAATATGCATATAATTAATATTATTATCGATTGACCTTCTATAATTGGATATTATATTGAAATAGTTCAAACATTTAGTCAATAGTTAATCAAGTCGTTATGACGAGCCTTATTTGTTAATAATCTTCCCTAAGAAATCTCATTCTATTTTCATAATTTACTGATGAAAAGTTGGGATATATCGTATGAGAAATATATTGAGAAAATGATAATAATGATCATCGTTAACTACTTACTAGTCTTGCTTTAAATAATACTGTTATTAATAGCCATCTTATGTGTTGATAGGTTACTGTTGGTTAAATATGATCTGTATATCAATGAGATGTAAACTGAGATCAATCGTTGATCGATTTAATGTTATCTAACATTGAAACATAATTACATACATTTAGATAAAGTTTCTAACGTAGAGAAACCAAAAAGAAAATATCAATAGTTTTTATTCTTATTTATGCACCATTTATATTTTATTGCACATATTATTTTATTCTTTTAATCATTATTCATTTTTATTGTTCAACTTTATCAATGATACTTAGGACAATACAAAAGTAGTCTTACTTTATTTCCTTATAGAAAGATTGACGAAACTTGTTTTAAATATGGAGTCATTATACAAATATTGATCTATTTTTCTATGGTATTTCATTATTCTTCAACTAATATAATAATAATAAAATTTCGATAAGATCTGTTTTTCTATCATATGTGATGGTTATATTAATGTCAAAAAAAAAATGCTGAGTGGATATTTTTTGAATAACTTTTGATAAAAACAAGATAGAGAGCTATGATTTTCATTGTTCGAAAGAGATGATGAAGATGAATCGATTCATGTATAATAAGGTTTCCTAATATGTTCTCTGAGGTTTGTTTAATCAATATTCTAAGTGATGAAAAAAATTGTTTTTTTTAATCAAAAAAGAAACAGCAGAGAAATTGTTTTTGACAAAAATTGCTACAGAAATCATATAGAGCTTCCACTAGAAGAATATCTATAACTTCTGAATAATTCATTCTAAGTACCTGAACTTCGTACAATGTTTTAGATCTTCCATTAGTGGTTTCAATTCCCACCTAACACTTGAAAATTCGCTGTAAACACCTCGTAGGGTAGCTTTGTTTTCAAAGAGATCGATTGAAATCCTTAAAAACATCATGTCAAAAAACATATATGAGATACGATTCGATTCATCTTCATAACCTCTTTCGAACAATGAAAACCACAGCTTTCTATCTTGTTTTTATCAAAAATGATTCAAAAACTATTCACTCAGGATTTTGTTAGGTATTAGTATAACCATCACATATGATAGAAAAGCAGATCTTATCGAAACTCTATTATTATTATATTATTCGAAGAATGATGAAATGTCACAAAAAAATAGATCAATGTTTTTATAATGACTGCATAAAAAAAGAAAGTTTAGTCAATCTTTCTATACAGAAATAAAAGTAAGACTGTCACTACTTTTCTACTATCCTAAGTACAAAACATCCGACAACAACACCAACAAAAATTCATAAAATCTTCACTCATCACACACCCATACATATGTCATGTAGCCAAAGCAATAGTGAACATCCCATCCACTACCAACATATATTAAACACCCAACAATCATATCAACACGCTCATATCTGCACATTTATAGTTAACGCCTATAATCACAACCTACTGCCCTAAACCAACAAGTACATCCACAACCACATTCAACGGATGCAAAACACTCGACCACAATATTTCTACTGCCCAACACATATATACAAATATCTACAACTCAGACATCTGTCACACTCTCACAGCCACATGTTCACTCACAAGCGCACTCGACACAAACAAAAAGAAAAAAAAAAGGCTAGGAGCAATTCTTTCAATGGTTGCAACTATTAAATTAATATTTAGTGTACGTATAGCTGACACTTCATAGTGATTATCTGCGCTTAACCAGTCTCTCTTACTCAAAAGATTCTTGGAAATGAGATTTTCGGCTTTCAGAAACCGCGAATGAGCACAATGAAATATAGTTGTTCCATTATATTATTTTTCAGCAAAAAATCAGATAATGACTTTTTTCAGGTACTTGATAAAATTATTAACTATTTTTTATTTAAGTTTGCCATGAACTAATTATTCTTCAAGAGTCTGAGGCAGATTATCATCAGTAAATTGTTTTTAACTTTTGAGTTCTTCCAGACAATAACTAATAAGGGTGCCAATTACCTAAATGTAAAATCTTAAGAGTTTTAAAGAAAAGTTCACTGTTTGGTTAGAGTGAAGCATACATATACATATATATCAATCATCTTGAGATAAAATATGTGTTTTAGTACTTCATTATTTGCAAAAACCTTCTTAATGGAAAATTAAAACAAAACTTAGTAAACAGGTGATGCATACAACTCAAAAGAACTTCAGTTTTGCTTATAAGAGTAACAAATTAAAATATACTTGATAATCTAAAATTTTAAGAAAGTCATATAATCTCTAATCAGAATTGATTACACATTTATATTGTTTTTTTTTCGATACTACCGACTGTTTATGATCTGATTGACCGACGTTAGTCACAAATAAAACTCAAACTCAATAAATAGTTTTAGTTCGGTAAATGCTTATGTAGAACACACAGGTCTTTTTGTTTTGTTTTTGTGGAACTCATATATATTTTCGAAGTGATAATAGATAGGGAGATGTTCACTTATATTCGAGCTCGAATCAGGCAACTCATGAATGACTGGAAAACGAGAAAGGGACGAATCGGATGTAAACCGAATAAGATCAGCAAAGTTGCTAGTTGAGTTTGTTGCGAATTGTATGCAAGGATTATAAATAGATGTATTATTTATGAATAGATTCTCTTAAACTGTATTTTTAATGATGCATCTCTATTGCAGTCAAAAGCTTGCTGAGTGTTGTTATTAGGGTCACTTTTGTTTTATCAATGTTAAATGTCTTCTCTTCAAGTTTTCTATCTTATTAAACCAAAAAATTTTTCTCATGAACTTTTCGAGCCCGATAGAGTTCGACACACTCTACAAAAATGCCAGCGAGATCTTAGCTTATTTTTCCAATGAAAGTCGTGAAAAATTTTCTTTTTTCTCAAAGAATATCTTCTTGCTTGGATTTTGTTATTAAAGAAATAGGTCCTAATAACAACAGGATCAGGTCATTATCGTAGACCGCTGGTTTGTCTACCACTAAATTTCAGCGCAAGATGGTTGTTACAGTATTTGAAAGAGGACACTCCTAGAATTATGCATATGTAAAAATATCTTCAATCGAGTGTAAAATAGTTGTAAATCGAATCAATCAAGAGATGTTATTTTTTTAGTATTGTTATTAGAAACATTCACTGTACTTCGAGAAAAGTGCGTCATAGTGTCGTATTTACATTTTAGTACAAAAAATTGACTTTCGCGCTCATAATTGAACCACGAAATAATGCCTTTTTTTTCTTATTTCAAATATGGGTGCCGGTGTGGGTTTTCTCATTTCTCACACTCGTACATTTAAGATAAAAGCGAACATATTAAATTTTTATTCGATTTAATTCTTTTTACATCAATTTTACTTTGAAACATAAACAAGGAATCTATTTTATTTCTCTTTGTTTATTTACAAGAAGATGTTCATAGAACAGAAAGCCCAATAAGTTGAATTGACAATAATAATATTCTAATGAGATTTTAAAATAATAATCTAATTTTCATATATATATATATTGATCAATGTTAAGATTAAATTGTAATAATTGTTAATATATTTATCAAAATATCTTTCTTCTAAATTTGACATCAATTACTATATAGTTTTATCTTCAATTGATTAATAATACAGATAATTATTTACAAAAAATTAAAAAAAAAATAAATTAAAATCTTAATTTATATTAACAGAAACATCGTTCATTTATATATTATGAACAAATAACATGTGTAACGTTTATAATAAGTTTAGCTTTTAGATTCTGATCACAAAAATGACAGACTAAACGAATAATTGACTGAAATTTAGAGTGATAAACTAGAAGATCGACTAATTCATTTTGTGAACCTTGAACTATAATTGTCATTTGAGTATTTTGAGAATTAATTTTGAAAGAAATAAATCTTTGTTGACTAATAAATGTCCATTTATTTAATTCACCCATAAAAGAATATTTAGTTGATAATGAATCATTAAATGACCAAATAGGTGAACTATACCAAAGACAAAATGATGTCTCATTACAAATTTGACTAGATACGAAAATTGGATGATTTTCATTAAATGTATATATATTATATGGATTATCATATGACCAAATAATTCCATCACTTGATTCAATCATTGAAGGTTTTATTGAATAACTACGTCGCATTGATGATGCAAATATTATTGAAAATATTTTATCATCTCTAAATAAAAAAATTAATTTTAATTTAAGTAAAAAAAATAAACTTACATTATTGTTTTAGTTGAATAAAGTTCTCCTTGTATAATTCCATGATTAATAGCCCAATCATTAATTAATAAATCAATCATAGTTAAAGGTTTTGAAGGTTTTAAAATAAGACCATCTTGACGACAACATTTCATAATTCGCTCTCTATCAACATAATTAATTCCATCACCAAGAGCAACTGGTCCAGTTGAAAGTGTTGATATTAAAATTTCTCTATCAGGTAAAATTTCTTCGACTATTGATTTATAAGGAGCACCAGGTTGATATTGAGTTGACCAAAAAATATCTTTAAATGGAGCTAAACCAATAGCATTAGCTAACATAGATGATATACCTATATTCCATTGATCAAATTTATTTCTAATATGAACATAATAATCATCAGATACTCTTGCTTGTGTAACACGATTTATTTCAAAAGCTTGAAGTCCATGTCGTGGTAAACACATTGAATATTGTATATTTATATTAAATAAATTAGCTGCATAACCCATTGATATTAACCATTGTCTTCCGAGATAAAAATCTTCAATTATTGGAATAAAATCAATTGTTTGATGATTCATCCAATCTTGTTCATATAATATTATATTTATATCTTTTGATGTTTTATTAAATAAATCTATCCAAAATGAATCATTACCTAATGGAAGACTTTTCAAATTTAATTTATCAATTATAAAATTATATTTATTTAAATAAATTGTATCTGATGACCAATATCGATTATGTAATGATAATGGAAAATTCTTTATTTTATCGTTTAATCCTTTAAGACCATCTGGAAATATATTTGGACGTGCAATCCATTGTTTAACACCATCACCTAAACCTTTATAATACCACCATGAATCTAATTGAATATAATGTATTGGAATAGATAAATTTTCTTTTATATTAATTATTGTTTGTTCATAAGTCATATTAGATTGAGTATTATAATAATAATAAGCTCCATTATCTGTATAATAACCAAGATAATTAATAGTTAAATCATTTAATCTATATTTATTTGTTCTATTAAATGATTTTTGCATTGTTATTCCCCATTGTTCAATAAGTTGATTTATTCCATTTGATGAATAATAAATAATTAAAGAATTACTTGAATTAATTGGTATTGATTTAATTGAACCAATATATCCATATTCTAATATATTTATATTAATTGATAAAGAAGTTGACATAAATTGTGAAAATGGTGAAATAATAATTGAATCTCCATGACCATATTCACTTGAATTAAATATAATTATTGGACCACCGCTTATACCATTTTTTATAAATCGAGTTGTTGAATCCCATGTTCCAGCATGTTTTTCAAGATCTCCCATCATCATTCCTTTATTTAACATATTTATTTATTTAAAAAAATAAAATAGAAAAAATTTGAAATACCTCCAAATGTAAAATAAGCTCGATGATCATCTTTATCGATTTTTTCAATATAAAATGAAGGAAAAACAGTTTGAACTTGATCGATATTAAGTCGAATATCATTATTTAAATAAATTAAATTATTATCAAAATGAAATGTTATTGCTGGTATTGATTTCCATTGACGAATTCTTCCTGTTACATTTGATGATTTATTATTTAAATTAAAATTATAAATAAAAAAAGTTTCATTAAATTCTCCTAATATAAAATCATAACCTTGTTTTAAATATGAATCAATTAATAAAAGAGATCCATCTTTTGATGTTAACCATTGATTATTATTATATATACGTGTATATGATGAACGAAGCCATATTTGATTATTAATTATTATATTATATTCAGCTTTTTTATTATCAATTGACACATTTATATCACTCAATGATAAACGATATAATATCAATAGAAATAAAATACACTTTTTTATATTTATCATATTTAATTTTATTTATTCATTAAATATATTTCAATAAATTTTTTATATATATAAAATATAATAAATAAGCAAGAAAATTTTTTTGTAATTTTTAATTCGTTCTGATAAATAAACCAATCATTCAATTTTTATTAATAATTATTAAATAAAACGAAACGAATTTGTTTTTCAATAACTAAATAAACAATCTTTCGAATTAAATTCAACTCTTCGAACAAATAAAACAACAAATATCGAAAATATCTTCTCGTTTGTTTTCTTTTTTGCATTAAAACAATATTATATCTTACTCAAAAAAAAAAACAGGAGAACAAAACAAAGAAAACAAAACCAATCGACGTTCGACATACTTATTTGAGACCTAAAAAACTTCGTATGTAGAATTAAGTAACATCTCTTTTATCAATGATAATTTATATACATATAGTTGAAACAGAATCTATTATTTATTTTCATTGAAATTTATAAAATAATATATTGATTAGCTTTTTTTAAAAGTACTTTTTTTAAAAATATATCATTTAAGAATAAATATTGAATTTCTTTATACGAGAATTTTTATTGAGAATATATATATATTGATTAGTTTTTTTCTTTTTTATATTTAGTTAAAAAATGCAATAAAATATTGTTTAAGACTATTATCGGAAATCTTATTGAGTAAATAGAAGATTAGAAGACTTTTTTTTTTTTTTTACTAAGAACATTTTTAAATGAAATAATTTATATGTATTTCATCACTTTTTTCAAAAAAATATGTTTTCTTTTCGAATATTGATTTTATTTTATTTATTTAAAACAAAAACAAAAATATCGACGGGAAACAAGAAAAGTGTCAATAAACATTTGAAAAACTTTTTATATATTGATTA
>CAJNSZ010000132.1:3727-63886 GCA_905329745.1 Rotaria sp. Silwood2 | reverse complement strand
CAGCAGTGTCACATATCCTGCAATTTGGAGAAGGGCTCACATCTCTGCCGGGAGATGCTGCACTTTCAGCAGGAGATGCAGCACCCAATGTGAGGGATGCACATCTCTCAATGAGATGATACATCTCCAACAGCAAATCACCGCATCTCCCGAGTGTGGGTGCCGCGTCTTCCGCGGGAGATGCCGTATCTCCTGTGGGAGAAGTGAGCAATTCTCCAAAATCTTGGATACGTGACACCACTCTCAAAAGTAAAAGCTATTACTGCAGTCTAGTATATATGTAATTTATCTTCTGTATGGATAGTTGTAATTGACTGTCGATACCATTTTTACAGAACACCAATGGAAAGAATCTTATTACTAAACGAAGCAAGTATACTACTAGAACGGTAAAACATGAGCATTGCTGTCGAACGTATCCCATATCAATGATACTAAGTTTAGTCTCTCAACATTTATTTGTTCGATTTCAGTAATATATTCGTTTGGAACTATTAGCTCACAAATAATGTATCAAATAATAATCAACTGAAAAATAAATCATATCATAAAACGTAAATGAAAAATTTTACTTAGTAATTTGACAATTTTTAATACAATTTTCATTGTTAGTGCATTTCATCGCGATATGTTCTTTTCTTTTACAAGAATAGTCTTCAATGGTTCATCTAATCCTAAATTATGTGGAGCTTTCCCATATGTTTGACTGCGATCAAATTGCGACGCAGTTACGCGTAACTGCGTCGCAGTCGATCGCAGTCCAATACATCGATTTTTTACTGCGATTAATGCGCCGCAGTTACGCGCAGTTACGATCAAAGTTTTGCAGTTAGGCACAAATGCGACGCAGAATTGGCTCTACCCGTAACTCGACGCAGTCGTCAAAAAGCTGGCGACAGGGGTTAAAACTGAGAAATTAAAAGAAAGAAACAGAAATTATTGGTTGTACAAAAAAACCTTCTAATACAAGTATGATTAAAAAGAATAGAAATTAATAGAGGACGCTATAACCTATTTTTGTTCTAAATTATGATCAAGAAACAGTCTAACAGTTAATATTTGAGTATACAGATTTTTTTCGAAACAATTATTAATAAAAAAAAAGCAATTATATGATATCAATTTTGTATTACTTTTAAACACTACGAAGTAATTAATTTTATTAGATCATTTTTTTAAATGATTAACAAAATACTATACTATAAATCTTACATTTTATTTATTTGACTATAAACAAAATGAAGTAGTTTATTTTAGTGGTATAACATTTTCAATACTCACCAACAAACATACTGTTCATGATTATATATGAATTTCGGTATATTTATTTTATATTATTTGTTAATGTGAAAATTAATTATTTTAGAATTGTTTTATATTAATGATTGAATTTTGATGATCATTTTAACATAATTAATGATGAAAGATGTTTACTTGAATTGATTGATTGAGAAAAAAATTCGAAATTAATTTTTGTAAAGATTTTATCTCATAATTCTATTCATGCTAAATAATGGGTAAACTTAATATATACGTACGAGTGATGAGTAGAGATGTATGAAACCTCTCCATGTCGCCGGAACCAAGACGAGAACCGAAAAATATCGCTCTTTCGCGACCAAGCGTGGGACGTGGTTTTGAATGTGGATGTCTATGCTGATCTTGATTTGAATTTTTTTTCTTCCAACCTATCTACACATTTACACTTTTTTTTTGTCTTTCAAAAGAAAGACTCTTATTTAAAATGAACTTATGATTGTCTATCAAACATGGGATTGGCAAATAAAGAGACAAAAAAGTATTTATCCTGGAAAATCTATGTCTATCTAGAAACCTAGACCTCATGTTTGCGATGTTGTGGTAACGTTGTTGGATGGTTAAATGAATTTAATAGAAAACAGTACAATTACAGACGTAGTCACTGTATTCGGCATGACATTCATTATAGTTTTCTACAAAGTTTATCGAGGTAATCTTGATTCGCTTTCACTTGAGAATGGTCAGGCCCAAACGCGCAATGTACGATTTCTACTGCTTGCAATGCATGTTCAATGGCCTCTTTGTATCGATGAAGATTTTCGAAGACACAGGCTACATTACTATGTGTGATAGCTCGCGAAGAATTATGTACTGGAAGAGTTTTTTCTTGTATTTCTAGTGCCTTCTCATAATACGAGAGCGCAGTTGTATTGTTTCCTATTGATCGGTACACCTTTCCGATATTGTTATAGATGAAGGATAGCGAAACATGATCGGATTGAAATACTTTTGTCGCGATTTCAAGCGCCTTCTCAAAGTGTGAGAGTGCAACCGAATAATTTTCTATGGAATAATGAACTCCACCTAGATTGTTATTAGTTATGATGAAGTCAAGACTATCTGGAAGTAGTACTTTTTGTTGTATTTCGATGGCCTTTTGAAAAGATTCCAGAGCCTTAAAGTGATTTCTCATCGAATTATGAGTCTCACCATGTTTATTGTAGGTTAACGCCAGTGCAGAATAATTCATTGGAAGTGAATTTTGTCGAATTTCAAGAACTTTCTCGGAGAATATGAGTGCAGTCGAGTAAGCTCCCATTGATCGATGTACCTCACCAATGTTATTGTAAGTGATAGCCAGATCTGAGTGATTGAAAGGAAGAGATTTTTGTCTAATATCAAGTGTCTTCTCATAATATAGCAATGCATTCGAGTAATCTTCTGTTGTAAAGTATATTCCACCAATGTTATTGTATGTGGTAGCCAACGATGTATGATTAGATGGGAGAGATTTTTGTTGGATTTCGAGCGCTTTTTTATAGAATAAGAGTGCTTTCGAATAATCTTCCATCGCTTGATGTACTCCGCCAATATTGTTGTAAGCAATAGCCCGTGAGGGATGATCAAGTGGAAGAGATTTTTCCACGATTTCAAGTGATTTTTGAAAGATCAAGAGTGCAGTAGTGTGATTATTCACTGTGTAATAAACTCCACCAATGTTATTATAAGTCTCAATCAACTGGAGATGATTGGCTGACAGAGATTCTTCTTGAATTTCAATAGCCTTTGTGAAGTAAGATAGTGCCGTCATGTTGTTTCCCATCGCCTGATGCACACTTCCAATGTTGTTGTACGTAGTGGTCAGCGATGGATGATTGGGTGGATGTAATTTTTCTTGAATTTCAAGCGTTTTAACATAACAAGAGAGTGCAGCAGAATAATCACCCATTTGTTGATGTATGTCGCCAATGTTGTTGTGGATTGTAGCTAGCGATGGATGATTGGGTGGAAGAGATTTTTGTTGAATTTCAAATGCTCTCATATAATATGATGATGCAGTAGAATTATTTCCCATCGCTCGATGTGTTGCACCAATATTATTGTAAGTTGCTATCAGTGAAGGATGATCGAGTGGAAGATATTTTTCTTGAATTGCAACTGCCTTCTCATAGTATGACAGTGAATTTGAATAATCACCCATAGAATAGAAAATTCGACCAATGTTGTTACAAGTATCAGCCAACGAGGGATGAGTGAATGGAAGAGATGTTTGTTTTATTTCAAGTGCCTTTTGATAGTATGAGAGTGCCAGTAAGTCATTTTCCATCAGTCGGTATACCTCACCAATGTTGTTATAAGCAGCTGCAATCTGCAGTTGATTGGGTCGTGGGGCACCAAGATCAATGTTAAGAGCACGTTCATAGTATTCTAATGCACTACGAAGATCATTTTGACGGCAGAGAATCGAGCCAATATTGTAATAGGTTCCAGAAAGTTCAGGATCATTGGATGGCAGATTAGCTAATCTGATATTGAGAGATTTATTGTTGTGAGAGAATGCTTTGACAAGATCGCCCTTCATGGAACTTATGTATCCTAGCATATGATGGACATGGGCAAGTTCTTTCCAATCATGATCAAATATCGTCTCTTCAAGCGTCTTGTAGATTTCTTCGGCTTTGTTTAATGCACCCATTTTAATCATCAACTGACCCAGCCGATGCAATCCTGTTGATCCTTGTGTCTCTATGCGCATACACTCCGTAAGACGGGTTAACTGCTCATCAGTGTCACTTGTTAGGGATAGATCCACTTGCCATAATCGATCATCAATTTGTACAATCTCATTGATTCGAAATACGGTGTGCATTGAAAAGAGAATTTCTTTTTCCAAACCTGAAAAGTAACTTATATTGTCTATCGAGGCGAATGGAGTTGATGAAAGTGTTGGATCAATTTGCATTCTAAAGAGAACTCCTGTTAAAGTTGGATCATTTCGAGCACTCTCCGCAAAGATTTTTGCGACTTCTTCATCAACACTAGTCGACAAGAAATTATTGAAGGAAAGAAGACAACCTTTACTTTTACTCAACTCGTCAAATTCAAAATTCGACATTCCTTGTCCCCGATAGACGGTCAATGGATGACGATCATTTGATTCGAAGTATAGTTGTTCGATGTGTCGATGGAGATCTCGAACGAAACATCCCATTTTCATGATAACCTCAGTATCTTGTACCCTGAGAGCTCTATTGAGCACTGAATATATAAATGGCTCTTTTGTATACCACCAAATAGGCGAATGAAGATGGTACTCTCGTTCAAATTCATCAATATGAAGCCGTTGCTGCTTGCTATCAGAATTTTGTACACGACAAAAATCAATAAACTTTTGCTTTGCTTTATCATCATATTTCATATCGAGAAGAATCTCTTTAAGTAACTGTGAATACATGAATGACTGATTGAGCTCATTCATATCACTGGCAGACGATGATATAAGAATACTAATTGGTATAAAACCTTTTTCAGCCTGCTGGATGGTTTTCTTAATTTCATCATAAATAGATCCAATCTGACTAAACACTCCTTTCACTTTTCTTCCCTTATTTATTGACTGTTTATATTTTGATTCTTGAGCACAAAACACATAGATTGAGTGAAGTTGAGGTATTTCTTGGACAATAGGCACAATTTGTTGCCAAAACATGTCAGATATAATTAGAAATACGTTTTTGTCTTTGGTTTTAGTGAGAAATTCAACACACTGATTCGAGTCAGTAAATATTTCGATCGTACTGCAAATACGTCGAAGTTGAGTGATTGATTTGTAACGGTCATCATCAGAGTCATTCATGTTTAAAGACAAACAAACGACAATACAATCCGGAATGATGAGATATGAATGCAAAAGACCATTGTTGCCATGCTTCTCTTGAATATTGTCACATGTGGTGCGTAGATCATCTCTTATCCCGGTCGATGTTAGTGTAAATTTTGTCTGATCATCAGCGTCACCACTTGGTATGCGAACTGTGCTTACTTGGTTGAAGGATGAATTTGTGCTGAGTTTTGAGTATTCTTGCTCCATAATACACCAAACAATGCTAAAAATTAAATCATTCGATGAATATTGTCGTGTTATTATATGAATGCATCGTTTTTATGCACACTTTCCTCTTTTCTTGCTATGCATCATTGATGCGCTTGCTGTCTTTTGTTTTTTTCTCTTGGAGCGTGCCTCTTATATATTTTGCATACGTTTATCGATTCTGCTCCTTTTGATAAAAATTAAGCATGTACACTTGTCAATCGTCACTCTCATGAAACACAAGTTTGATGAGTGTTGAAATAATTAGGGACAAATACACTTATCGATCCCCCCCCCCTTCATGTATTGCGTATATATTGACCTAATTCGACTAATTAGCCTCTGAGGAGTTCATTAAAAGTATTCCCAAGGGCCCCAGACCAGTAGTTTAAGAGATAACGTGTATTAGTCCCGCTTGATACAAGCCTTACAAAGCATCTCAATAGCTGAGGGTGAAGGCAAAATCTTGATACAACCGCCAAAGAGCATCTCCATAGCTGAGAGTGCCATAAAACAATATTTCATGGCACCCTCAGTTATGGAGATGCCCTTTGGCGGCTGTATCAAGATTTTGCCTTCACCCTCAGCTATTGAGATGTTTTGTGAGGCTTGTATCAAGCGGGACAAATACACGTTGTCTCTTAAACTATTGATCTGGGATCCTTGGGAATACTTTTAATGAACTCCTCAGAGGCTAATTAGTCGAGCTAGGTCAATACATGACGGGGGTCGATAAGTGTATTTGTCCCCAAGACCTGTTACTCAAACTGCATCTTTGATGATTACTCTCGAGGTCAGCTGTTTCAATATTAAATTAGCAGTAATCTGTTTAATCTTACAATGATCCAAAATCATCCGTTGGATGAGACTATGACTCAGATCAGTTTGCGCTCTCAAATCGTCAACTGTAATATAGGGATCATCGTTAATAAAGTAATGGATCTGTTTGATATCTATTTATATAATGTTCAGTGTGTGTTCGTGCACAGTCAAAGGTGAAAATTTAAAGATTAAGAACCACGCGTGAAAGTATTGTTGAGTGTAGACTCGAGTGGAATGAGAGTGGTTGAGTAGGAGCTGATGTAGAATGCGATGGAGTCAGAGTGGATGGATTAGGTCTGGTGTTGGGAGTAAGTGTGATGTGCGGGTGAGCAGGGCGATGTCTGGGTAAAGGGGTGAGGGGATGTAGTGTAGGGGTGAAGAGAGTACGGTATCAGGGTGAGAGATGTGAGTGCGTATTGTTGAGTGAGAATAGATGTGCTCATAGTTTGACGTGTGAGTGGGTGAGGTTGCGGTTGTATTGTAGATCATTACGTAACATACACACCACACTTGCATGCAAAATCCTTACTGCAAACCTACAATCACTCACATTAATCTGCCCACACAAATAACTTGTATGGAAATGGTGGAAGTAAGGGCTCTAACTACATCTTTGACAATTTCCTCACCGTCGGAAAAAACTTGCTTGTGTGATGAAAATGTACGAGTTCTCGCTAATGTTTACATATTGTTCAGTTACAGATCCATTGTATTATGTTCTGTCTGCAACATCTTTTCGACTTTCACAAAGCTTTTCATATCATCTATCAACTGTTCTTATAGGGGAGGCTAGTCAACGAAAACCAAAGATAGTGTACTACGGACTTGGATGTGGAAGCAGAACTTTTCCTTATGCGCCGAAATTTGAAATGAACCACATTTTTTTGCAATTCTAATATTATCGTATCATGAAGAATAATGAAATACTATTAAGTTCTAGAGCACTGTTTGAACTATCAGTATACATGTAGAACTAATTTCCTCGAGCTTTCTATAAGGCATTATAGTGCTACTGTCATTACTTTTGATGTAGACTATCTATGATAAACTGCTTGTGATTGTTATTAGTTACTGGTAACTGTCGTAAGATAAACGAAGATTTTTCTGAAAAACTTTTCTAATTAAAATAATGTAAATAACTGGAGAGATAATCATGGAATTTTATAAATAGCCCTTATTTGAATTTATAATTCGACATCAATAAGATTGTTTTTCATGGTGTGAGATAAAACTGAATCATTTCTTCTGTTTTTTTCACTTTTCAATTTTGCGAAATTGTAATTTAGGGGAAAAAAGTAGAAGAAATCAGGAAAACATCTTTGGAAGATACTTCGTAAGAGAAGAAAAATCTAGAAATGAAGAGTTTCGAGGAGAAACTCGAAGGTTTATAATAGTTCGACTGGAAATCGATCGTCGACATGTGGTGATATGATATTTGAATAGTTATTAATGTCTTATTAGCTGTTCAAGGTGTTCTTAGATGTTGGATCAAACTTCTCAATGTTCATTTAATAAAAAATGGATTTAAAATAGCAGCAAAAAAAAACAATCAGTGTTATTAATGTGACATCAAGTTATGATGAACAACATTTATACATAACAGGCGGTTTTGCTTTTTATGGTCAATGTGAAATCGCTCAATTACCTTACCTTAATGAATTGATTGAATTATTTTATTCAATAATACGTTCAAATTTACCTGATGAAATCGATGCAAGCGAATCAGAAATTCTTCCAATGAGATCTTGTATTCGTCCAATGACGCCTGATGGAATGCCCATTATTGCTCAATCAACTGATGAGAATAAAAAAAAAACAAGTGTACTTTGCTGGTGGAACAAATGCTAGAGGATTTGTTGAATCTACAGTTGTAGCAACAATGCTTCTAGGTTTAATTCAAGGCTCAAAAAGTGATACAAGCCTTTGCCATGTTTATAGATCTTTACGTCTTGATAGGAATACTTTATTATTTAATTTAATCTCATCGAATTGATTTTATCATATTGAAACTAAATACTGTTATCATTTATTGTCTGTATGCTCCATTAAATGAAAATATTTTATCTCGTTTCTAAACAAACATGATTTTCTGAATTTGATTTGTTTTTCCTTAAAGATGAAAGCTGTTTATTTTTGATGATAAAAGATAATCACTAACAGTCTTTAATAAAAATCAGACGAAAATTATCAAAATTTATATAATAAAGAAAAACTCATTAAACAATTGAAGATAAAATACTGTCAGGTCTATTCCTATTTCATCAAGATATCTTCGGTTGTATAGGCAAAAAACTAATGACAATTTTTAACAGCTTACAGTTTATTATCACGGATGAAATGGGTCTCTGGAGTTTATGGACAGAATTAAAAGATTTTTGTCTATGACTGCGCGCTTTTAAAACAAGAATAAGTTTCTACTTGTTTATTCTATGAATTCTCTGCATGTTATAGAACAGAATTTAATTATTACTATCATATATAGAAAACATATTAAACAGAAAGAGAGATACAAACCGAAATATAACGGTGAAGCAATCAGAAGAAGGATCTACAGATATATTTTGAACTAATCAATACTAGAATAGACATCCAAGTTTTTTAAATAGAGTTAATTTCACCTTTTTCGACTATTCATCTTGCAACAAATTTGTTTTTCAGACTAAAAAACATTCTATGAAATCTAAACAACGAACTCAATTTTATCTTTTACGTTTTTGAGAAAGAATAATTATCTTTTTACGAAATTAAAAAGCTGTTTGCTACTTTCAATAACAAACTCATTTATACACATGACTATTAATCAAAAATATACTTTAGAGAAAATATGGTTATTTAAGAATGTGCCGTAACTAAGTTGCAAGTCTTTTAAAACTGATTACAGTCATGCAATTGATATTATTTGCTGAATTAGAGCTTCTCTTATGGTTGATAAAAATTCTCTGACTATGTTGATTCTTTCAAAAAAAGTAAACAATCGTTAAATAACAATTAATCATATTTCGGATTTAGAAGAAGTTTTTGTGGGCGAAGTTAGTGACGATCGTAACGACTGTTCAAAAACAAAATTATTTTGACTTCAGAAACACAGTAGCACGTTATTTAAACTAAAGATCAGAGATTTATTAGGAGAACTACGATTCTATCATCATTACTGTTTCTCTAAGCGGATAAAAACATTGACTTTGCTTTCTTGCTTGTTTGAAAAAGATTTTATGCACCTGTATATCTATCTCTGGAAAAATTTAAGCCCTGCTGCATGTTTGTTTCTTCACTTTAAGCTGTCAAGCATAATGAAAATTTGTACTTTTCAATAGAACATCTCACTTGCGATAGTTCCCTCAATCGAGTCGGGTCAGCCTTAATTTTAACATAATTTGAAATCGCAATTATATTGTATAGGGTCGTTTTCCATAACTTAAACGTTCGTTCACGGTCGTTTATCAACGGTAAACGTTGATGTATAGTGCCGTGTAAGTCAGATATGCAGTCATGTTATGGTAGTTTTTTATCTATAAGTGCTCTACTTTAATACCAATTTGCTAAATGATATTTTCCGTCAAATGTACTTTTCAAATGCTTTACATCTATAGTAAAACTACTTCAACAACTTGATTTGAAAAAAAAAAAGAATTTTCAACTTGGCGCTAGCTTCGGACATTGTTTCAACCATCGGACCCAATCGATAGAGAATTTTTCTATGAATCACAGTGGTTTGGAGCGTTTCTTCGGCGAATCTTTCAGATCAGCACCTAGTCATTCATCGGAACTTCGGAGAAGCGCTACTTACGACTAGCCGTTCATGTGCTTCAGTCTACTTTCCAGAAAACCATCCTGTTTTATTTACATTCTAGCTGATTCATGTTCTGCTTTTTCGAAAAATTGTTAAATTTACAACGGAAGAATTCTCTATGGAAAATTACAAACGAAGACTTTGTTATGAAGTATTTCGTATGTTTTGAATTTTCCAGTCTCTCTATCTCATCAGCATAACATTGAAATTTTGTATTAATGAAATTTTGTTGGAGTATTCTCAAAAAGCATCCTAGATCTAATACAGATCGTTCCTGAAGCACATTTGCAATGAACCAAAGACATCAGTAACTAGTTGTTCGTCGGCGTCACTGTGCTATGGTCAACGTCATGAAAAGATCAGTCTCTTTTCTTCACAATATAGCCAAGTAACACTTCGGCGACTTGCATAAAGCATTCAATTATCAGCGACAAAATTTTCATTTGAAAATGGAAATTACTAGGAGTATTGTGAAACTATCTATAGATAGAGTACACTGAGTCAACGCTTACGAAATAAGAGTTTGAACAAGCAACTGAATGCTCAGCTCCTACGAAGAAAAAACCAACACTGACCAGAGATCATGTGATTGGCTGAAACTTCTGCCAAGAAAAACTGATAAGACAAAATTTAGACCCTGAAAACATCTTATAAACTGAGATTTCGCTCACAAAAGAACAATTGGTAGACATTTTGATACTTCTAACATCTTATTCGCGGAGCTCCCACGAGTTAATAGGTTGACTCCACGAGAGTCTGATAGTAAAATATCTGATTGGTTGAATTCTCAACATAAAAGATCCTTATCTGAAAACTCTGCTCTAAACCGTCACAAATATGTATACGCGTGGCTTAGCATGTGCAGGCAAACATACATTCATAGACACAAACGCATGTTATTTCATATGACTCTCTTTTCAGCCGAGGAGATAAAAACTTGTACTCTTCAGGAGAATATCTCATCTGTGATAGTTCTCCTCGGTTGGATCGGGCCAGCCTTGATTATAATATTATTGGGCTTCAAGTATAAACCAATGAGAACATTCGAAATATTTTCCAAGAAGAAATATATTATTTAATTGATTATATTAATTAAAGAGAAAAAAACATATAGGAACAGTTAACAATAATGAAAAATTTGATTGAGTGAATAAATCTAATGTTGAGTAGATTCTTTTTTCTTTGTTCTTTCAAAAGTTAAGCTTATCAGAGAAAACACGCGTTTGTTACTTTGTCACTTAAAAAATAGTTGATAAGTGAGAGCGTGTGATAATGGTAAGACAAAAATGAACTTGCTAAAAGAATTTCAAAAAATTTTTTATTATTTATGCTATTGCTCAAAGAATTATTTAATATTTGAAATATTAATGTCGAATACAGAATAAATTCATAGATTATTCTTGATTTTGATAATAAAGATTTATAATTTCATTCATCTCAAGAATTTGTGATTTTATTTTCAAATTTTTTTCTTAAAGAATGAATCAAAAGATTTGGCTGTTTCTGTTATAAATGCATGGAAAAATTATGGTCATTGGTGCAAATCAATAACTGTTTTACATGATATAAATCTCCATGTGTCAACAGGAATAATGTATGTTATTTAATTTGAAAACAGAAAGAAACTAAAATGATGAATATTGAAATGTAGATATGGTTTATTAGGTCCATCTGGATGCGGAAAAACAACACTTTTACGTTGTTTAGTTGGTCGTTTAGAATTAAATCGAGGTGAAATAATTGTATTGGGTAAACGACCAGGTAGTCGGGGACATGGAGTTCCTGGTCGATCAGTTGGTTTTATGCCACAAGAAACAGCACTTTATAAAAATTTTTCAATATCAGAAATGCTTCATCATTTTGGTCGCCTTCATAATATGAAGCGTAAAGATATTTTATCTCGAGAAGAATTTCTTGTTTCATTTCTTGATTTACCTTCAAAATCAAAAAATGTTTCACAATTGAGGTTAAATTTGTTTTGAATAATAAAAAAACAAAAGAATTTATGTTTTTTTGTAATCAAGTGGTGGCCAACAACGTCGTGTGTCCTTAGCATGTGCTCTTCTTCAACAACCTCAATTATTAATTCTTGATGAGCCAACTGTGGGAGTTGATCCTTTACTTCGAGAAAAGTTTCTATTTAGTTATTTCATTATTTTAGGATTTTATTTTATTTTTGTCTTAAGAATCTGGAGTCATCTTATAAATATCGCAAAAACAAGTAAAACTACAATAATAATAACGACTCATTATATTGAAGAAGCAAGAAAAGCTGATCGAGTAGGAACTTCTTATTGTTTGATTTGTAATAGAAATAAAAAATTGTATTTAGGTTGGACTTATGCGTAGTGGAAGAATGTTAGCTGAAGATGAACCATCTCTTCTTTTGCATAAATATAATCAAACAGTTTGTTTTTATTTTTATTAAAATAATTCAATTAAATGAAAAAAAAATGTTTTTAGAGTCTAGAAAATGTTTTTCTTCAATTATGTTCTCAAGATCAAAATCGTTTTCAACAACATACTTCAATGAATAATGCAGACGGTGATAGAGACACTGATATACCCAATGATATTGATGATCAAAATTCATCTTCTACTTCTATTCATGTGTCAGTCAATACAACTAGTGAAAATCTTCTTCCATTAGATAATGGGAAAAGAAAATTTGAAAAAAATCGTAAGATTAAGTCTAAAGAAAAACAAAAAAGAAATAAAAACTAAAATACTTTTACTAGTCGTTCGCAAATCGTTTAATCAGATAAACAAGTTAATGATTTTGCCGTCCAGTTCTCTACGCATTTTCCAATGAACAAACGTCTTATTCCTAGCAAAAAAAGAAAACTGCTAAATGGTCTTAAGTCGTGAAATATTTTGCCAAACAGGCATTTCTAATCAGTGACTGAAAAACCTCGTGACAATATTTGACCATTGTATTTGTCTTTCTAAGATGTTACTTCTTTTTCTTCACTTATTCATTCATAAGCAACAATAAGTCATCTATCTGAAATGAAAAGTGAATTTTAAAAATAGTACGGCCTATCACAAGACATTGATTATATTTTTAATACAGTTTAATTTATTGCTAATATTGATTTTAACTTTTTTATTTAGACTTCAGTAGAAAGAAAATAATTACACTCCGTTTCGATTGATTTGTTTAAATAAAGTCTCTTTGGTCAAAATCGAGATAGTTTACGAAATCTGAGTATGTAAAAAGTTTCAGCGTCAAGAATTCGACAGGATCATCGGTTTTTGGAAGGTTTTAAGCTAAGTTTTATCGGCCAATGACGGTTGATTTTCAGTAGTTTTAGTCAAGTTTTAGTAAAATATCTTTTTCTTCTTCTATTAGTCTTCTTTGACAAGAAAATAATAATTGAATTTTACTATTTAAACTTCAATAACTTAATCAGTTTATTTAAGTAAATAATATTATAAGAAAAAAGTTTAAATTAGTATTAATGGTTAAGTGATCAGTCACTGATAGTGATTAGCCATTTAAAAATAAAACTGAGATCGGAATCGTAAAATAAACCTCTTTGGAATCATTTTATAAGAACCGGAACCGTTAAAACATCAGATAAATGGAAAAAATTCGTAAATCTATTTCGAGAAATCTTTATTTCTTAGGTCTTGATATTAAAGATTCCAGTGAATATATACAAAATTGTTTAATTTTAATGATGTAGTGTGTGATGTCATAAATTCTAAGTTTTAAAGTGTGACATTGCCTTAAAAAAAAATTTTTTTAAATCTTCGTATTTATCTGATGATTTAACAATTTCGGTTCAATGGAATGCTTCAAGAAGCAAACCGTGACTGGCTTTCTCATTTTTATTAAACGGAAGTAACGAAAACTATTCAATGATTTTTTTCATAAAGCATATATTTTCTTGATATTTACAATGAATATTTAATCTATGAGAAGAAGAGAGATCGAAAATGATAAAAAGAAAAGTAATAATGTTATTTATGAAAAGCTCCTTATTAAGCTTTTATATATGCTAAACGAGTTGCAGCTGATTATCTTATATTACCTCATATGCATAAAATTTATGCATTAATGTTGAAAGATTTAACAGTAATTAAACGGAGCATTGGGTAACTTTTTTTAGTATTTCATTTATTGTTTAATGTGGGTTTCTTTATAGTTTTTTGTTGTTTCAATTCTTAATTCCTGTTATTCAAGTTGCACTTTTTTGTCTTTGTATTGGTCGTATGTTAATTTGATATTTTATTGGTTTAAACTATTTTGAAAATGATATTTAGGTGAACCTGAACATATTCCAATGGCACTTTATAATAGTGAAGCAATAAATGGATTTCCAACAGGAAATTTAAGTTTACAACTTTTAAATAAAATAAATCCTCAACAAATTCAATTTGTATGTCAAAGTATTTCTTTTTAGTTAAAATTTATTTTATTTTAAAACTGAAGACGTCATTTAATGAGCTTGATAAAGCAATGGACGTTGTTAAACAAGGACATTATTGGGGTACTGTTGCTATTCAATTTAATTTTACACAAGCAATCAAAAATAAGTTTGCATTTTTTTTATTCTCATTTTATATATTTTGTTATTTTACTCGATTTTTATTTTAAAGATTATTACGATTTCAAACAGATCCAGCTACTTTAAATGCATCATCGCTTCATCTTTATCTTGATATGACGAGTAAGTCTACAATTTAACATTTATTTCTTCAGTAAAAACATAATTAAAAAATGAATTTTTCTTTTTTCTATATCGAGATACTCACAACAATTCACTATTAAAGAGTTACACGAGAGTTTGATTATTTTATAAAAATATAAAGACAAGATCGTATGTCAATTGATCAAACAAACTTGAAAGATTTTTGACCGGATCAAATAAAAAGTTTATATTATTTGATCCAGTCAAAAATATTTTCTTAAATATGGCATGAGCAGTTTTATTCATCACATGAAACTAAAGCACAACCTTTATTCAAAGATTGTATAAATTTTTCTGAAAGTTCGATATCGTTTCTCTGCCAGAGAAAATTTGCATGAAACACTGAGCACTATGAAAAAATTGTTGGAATCGATCTAGTTCTGTTTGTTAGTGCGCGGACAAAGGTCAAATCAAACGAACGAAATTCAAATCTTCATCAAATCGATCATTTCTACATCGATTATCCAATGTTTCATTATTTAACTTAATCTCTTTGATTATGCAAACAGATCCATGACACAAAAATAAATTCTCTTCACTAAGTCTCAGACATCTTTTTCAAGAATTTTTCAGTCTTATTGGGTGTATCTACACGCATAATTTTGCGTGTCTTTGTGTCTATTACTGAGTCAACGATTTATAGTCAATGATCAAAATCTAAGAGTTAAGGATTGAGAGTTAAAACTTAAATGAAGACACATAACCATGCTATGTGTACGGATACTTGCTAATTGAGAACATATATTTATGATTGACAATCATGTTTGCTATGGTTTTCTAAGCAATGAACATGCTTTACATAACAGACAAATGTTGTTGAAATCATCAATCTTCTTTCTTACAAAGAAATTGTCCGTTCTATTATTCAAAAAAACAGAAATTTTAATACAATGTTGCGCTGTCATATTGATGAGTTTCTACGACTTAACAGCGACCTCAATGGAGTTTTTATGTAAGATATGGCACTAGTCATTTGATGAAAGTGAAACTTGACCATGTCTGTTGCGCTAAAGAAAAATTTTATCAAGAAGCAGGTCCTGAAGCGATGAAAAAGTTTTTTTCTCACTTTCACCTCTTTCTTTTTCTTTTTTCTTTAGATACCACTATTCATTGGTATATCTACAGAAAGAAAGTGCTTTCATTTGACACGTAATCAAAATTAAAAGAACTGAAGACAGAAAAAAACTGGATGTGAACACTGCATAGTATGGTACTAGAGAAGGAAGATGATATCGAGTTTTAAGTCAGCCAAGTACAGTCAATGAAGTCTAACTATGTGATTCAAATTACAATCGAACCTAGCTAACTGAGTTACCTATAAGGAAAACAAAAAACTAATTTTCGCGAAAAGATGGATTCCATGGTTGAGCCACTCCACTCATTCACATGGAAATTTTCGAAGAGTTCTTGCGTCAATTGCAGCTTATGATATCTTCCAATCTGCATTTATTCATTCATGAATGCCTAAATAGATCTGGATACGTCTAGAAATTTGCTATTGAACAGTTTCAGGTCTAAGATAACATTCAATACACATAATAAATTTAATTGTTTTTTTGAATTCTTATTTGTTTTATTGAAAAAAAATAAAGCAATAAAGCTATTCTTTACTGTATAATTTGCATGTGACTTCCATTATAAACCCAATAATAAAATCTGTCAGATCCAGGCCGCATCTGAATCGGTTAAGCTCTGTTGAATGTGCAAGTCTGACTCGAAAAACATTGGTATCCAACACTTTTCATTCAGGGTTCATTCCCGAACGAGACGTCTAGTTCACGAAACTTCGTCTTCGAACAGAACCTTATTTGCTTAGAAATACCTTTCTTTTCATTGAATGACTAACAGACCTTCCACATACGTGGTCCGTTCGTAGATGATGCGCCACAGAATTCTTACAGATTGCTTTCTGCAATATGCTGCCCCTAAAGCAATTTAATTTGAAAATTTTGTGGAAAATGTTAAAAAAGCAACAAAACATACCGTAATAAGCGTGCGAACGTCCAAATAAGCTCAATATCGCTTCTCCTTCATGAATATGTCTGGTCTTTACTATCATTGTGTTCGAATTCTCTTTCATTCCCTCAATCCAGTTTCCCCATTTTCCGGATGTTATTTTTGGATGGCCACTTATGAAATCTTTTAATAAAAGACGAAATAAAAATATTTGTTTTTCATATTAAGATCAACAAGTGTCATTAACAATGCAAAGTATAATATTAAATAGTACAGAATCATTTTTAAAAGAAGTTTTATCAAGTTATCAAATTGATCCATCCATAGCTGATCCTCCAGTAATAATTGAAAATCCTTTATATGGAAGTATTGTCCCGCGATTTTTAAATTTTGCTGCACCAGGAATGATGATATCAATAATATTCTTTTTGGCAATTGGTTTAACAGCATTAATATTTGTTGTTGAAAAAAAAGAAGGTCTTTTAGAACGCAGTTGGATCGCTGGTGTGACAACAATTGAAGTTATGCTCTCTCATATTATTGTTAAATTTTTTATTCAATTTATTCAAATAATGCTTTTACTTATTTTTGCTGATTTTATTTTTAAAGTTTGTTTGCATTTTCATATTTTTAATTAATTCATTTTTTAAAATCAAGGTTGAAATTAAAGGCTCGATTTTCTTAGCAATGGCGTTAATTTTTATGCAAGGAATTTGTGGTATGAGTTATGGTAAGAAAAGAATATTTTTAAGTTCAAAATAATTTATTTATCTTTTTTAAAGGTCTTCTAATATCTTCAGTATGTGAACAAGAAATTGAAGTTATGGAAGTTGCACTTGGAAGTGTTTTTCCTATATTACTTAGTTCAGGTTAACTTTTTTTAACATAATTCTTGTTTTTGTACCAATAAATAACTCTAAATTAAA
Organism: Rotaria sp. Silwood2; assembly: GCA_905329745.1. Taxonomy (NCBI): domain Eukaryota; kingdom Metazoa; phylum Rotifera; class Eurotatoria; order Philodinida; family Philodinidae; genus Rotaria; species Rotaria sp. Silwood2. The sequence continues at coordinate 46,345 of CAJNSZ010000132.1, read as the reverse complement.
NTTGTTCACATCCTGAAGATATTAGAAGACCTTTAAAAAAGATAAATAAATTATTTTGAACTTAAAAATATTCTTTTCTTACCATAACTCTAAATTAAAGGTATAATATGGCCACTTGAAGGAATGCCGTCAGCAATGCGTTTTCTAAGTAATTTTACTCCATTAACACATTCCGTTGAGGCAATGCGATGTATTACTTCAAGAAGTATTGTATCTTTTTATTTGAATAAACAAATAAATTTATATAATATTTAGGTTGGTCATTTGGCTATTTCAAAGTATGGTTTGGTTTTGTCAATGCTGGTGCATGGTCTTTGGGATTTTTCGTCATAGCTGCTATTCTGTTTGCTCTTAGAAAATAAAAACTCGCGTTCAATCTTTGTTTTGTTTTATTGAAAATTAAATTGAAATCTTTTTTATGAAGTTTTCGAAAATGATTTTCACTTTCCCATAGTTAACTTTCTCATTTGAATGGGAAAATTAGTCTCGATGGCAAATGAAAACAGTGAACATACAAAGAATAAGCTTATAACTGTTACCAGTAAAGCGTAAGTCCGGTAGAGGATTTCTTACCGACTAGTGGACAACTTTTTCTGTACCGGACGCTATCAATATTTTTTCAGCTTCTGCATGATTTTTTTTCAAAGAATTGAGCATAAAAGTGTTGTTTTCGCAAAATGAAACACTTTTTAATGATGCCAAAGATTATTTCTATTTAGTCACAGTTCATCATAATATAACAAGTAACATTCATCGTGAAACGATTCATTTGATCCTACACTAACGAGATACAGATATGTAGATAGGCATATCTAGGTAGGAACGTGCTTTAAATAAAGGACTAGATAAATGTAAGAGATGACTTGACATATAGATTTATATCTATATCATTACGAATAAAACAAAGACAAAGAACAGAAAATATTTAATGGATGATCACAGAAAAAGTTAGTCATCTATTCGAGTATTCTCAGTTAAAACAGATTGATATAAGAGTGTGCTAAGCTTCTCATTGATTGATCTAAGTATTGAATTCGATTCTCTATCGAAAGAACTATTTTCGAAGTGGTCATTAGTTACAATTTCTAAAACTTCGAAAAGAAATAGTTAGATTCTAATCAAATAGTAGAAAAGTTAATATCTTTGTTTTTTTCCGTGAAATAAATCGAGTATTTCTGTTCAATGCAGCTGCGATGAAATAATAAAAAGAAGAGAAAGGTTTTTCTTGTTCTGTCATATATATATATTGGTTACTTTGATAGATGGATGGAAAATTAGTTCTAAATTGCTTTTCATTTGATACCAGCATTACGAAAAGTTCATTGAACCATTTGGTTATTTAGTCAATAATCTTGAAAAAGTTGTATTGTTAGGAAAAAAATTGGCATAAGAAAGAATAAATTATTGTTTAGGTTCTGAAAAAAGTATCTAATCAAATATTTTCAAATTTAGTCGATCAATGACGAGAAATTAATTGAGAAATCTTTGATCATAGTTTTATCTGCGTTAATTTGTCGACAATTGGATCAAATCTCCTTTGTCATGCTTCTTCAACAGGATAATTTCTCCATCGATCAGTGTGCATGATATCTGAATATCCATATCGTAAAAGTACTTGTATAATATTGAAATGTCTATTCGCTGCAGCGAAACACATGAGAGTGCGACCATGATAATCTGAATCAAGTTCTGTTGGAATGAAAGAAAATATTCGCAGGCAAATAGTCCGCCGATTCATTCAGTTGGATCTGATACAGTCAACGTTCCAAAAAGATAAACTTTTTTCATTTTTGTAAGAGACAAGCAGTAACATTGTTGTCAAATTGTGTCTGTGCTAAATGCAATATTTTTGAATGTATTTGATTACGTAATATGTTCATTGACAAAGTCACAGATGTGAAAATGTTCATTACGATAGACTTTATCTAAAGGGGATAAACCCTAATAATTTTCCCGATTCATTACTCGTTCAAAATCGAAATTTTGATATTGTTCAGACCAAAAATGAATAGTTTCAAGTCAATCGTCAGTAGCAGCAACATGTGCTGCAGAACAAAAGTTATAAGCCACAAATTCGAGTGTATTCAAATTATGAAATTCTTTAAGTAAATTAAACATTACTTTAATGTCTTCGCGAGCTGCAGTTATACAGAAGAGAGTGGATTACAAACTTTCATCCGTATTCGTCGAAAATTCTTCATCTTTCATTCATTGCTGGACATCGTTCTTGTTCTCCAAGTTTCTTTCTAATAATTAGCGATAGACAAATCGTGTAATTATAATGCATAATGTTTAGCTGTTTGGCAAAAATAACTGATTATTTCTGACTAGATAGAAAATTGTTCGACTAAATAACATACAATATCAAACTGATTGATAATAACAGTCAAATGTAAAGCGTTTTGACCATCAACATCGATCGTATTTGGTTTAAATCCACATAAAAGCAAAGACTAAATGGCTTCTGAATTATCTTCATTGAAAAATATATTAAGATACAATGTTAAGTCTCTTGATTTTGATGTTGGTAATCGAGCGCCATATGAATAAATAAATGATAATAAATGAAAATATCCATTCTAGAATGCATCCTCTAATGGTATATTACCAAATTTATCTACTAAGTTAACATTTACATTGATATCATCAACAATGTCATTTTGATATTGTCTTATAATGCATTTATATGTAATGATTTATGGGAATTTCAATCGGTTGAAGGAATATTGATATTTTGCTTAATTAATATGTTCACACTTTTAACATCATTTCGATAAACATATGAACACATTAACATTGAAATAAATATTTTGTTAATTTTTCAAAGTTCGCCACACCCACCCACTAGAGTTCGGCAGTTCCAAAAAAATGAAACCGAGAACAGAACCGAAACTGTTTTTCAGGATCGCTAGAGTCATTGTTATATAGCGTGCTTTGAACAAAATGGTTTTTCAATAAATATCTAGTTCTTATAATGGCAGGAATGAAATAATTCGAATTTTTCAAAAAAGTTTTCGTATGCTTTTGGTAATTTAACAGTTCCAATCGATTTCAGATAACTTTTGGGGAACCGAGCTGCACCCGCTTTTTTCTGATTTTTACTATCCGGAACCGCGGTTCCGAGTAATTTTCAAAACCGTCGAACTCTACCACCGACAAACCCACACTCTCAAATATTAACTATGTCTATCTGTTTTGTTTATTTTCCTATGGTTTTGTTCTCGTTTAATGTAATGGTAAGCTTTGTGTGAATATTTTCTTCAAATTTTACTTGAAAACAACCTTCATAAATTCGAGAAAATAAATGGGATGATAACATCACCTCGATTTTACTATCATGCGTATTAAAAGCAAAGCTCATTTTTATGTTGCACATATGTCAATATTTATAGAATCTTTTTCTCACTTGCTTCCAATCTAAATAGCCTTTACTTCATTTTTAAGTCACTAATTGACTGAACAATTTTCAAGTATTCTTCGATCATTTTTAAAACCAGGCATGAGCGAACACAAATCTAGTCAAAAATTGATCGATTTAATCTTCAAAAATCTGTATTGTGGTGTTCAGAACAAGAGATAAGAGTTGATACGTTGAATCAAAGGGTTTTTCCACTTGTCAATACCATATTCATAGGTGAGCAGACACGGAAACTAATATTAAGCTTTTATTTGGATGCAAAAAAACTACCTTTTTTCAAGATACAAGGAAAAGGCGTAGAAAAAGTTACCAATTATCTCAAAAAAATTCCCTAAAACAATTTGTTATTATGTGATTTACAAGTATTGCTTTAAAAATCAAGACGTGATCGATCAAGTGGTGATCAGCACAAGAGTATGCAGATTTAAGTTATTATAATCACATTACATATTATTCTGTAGATTATTACTAAAAGAAAGCTTTTCAATTTTAACAAAAAAACGGAAATACCAAGATATCCAGTATATAGCTAAACTTGTCAAAACTGTTTTGATCATTACACATGGTAATGCAGATACTGAAGAGAATGCAATATAATCAACACAATGCATCGCATCTAGTAGATGATGCAATTTTAATATTTTATTATAAAATCTTTATGTATTCGGAATAACTGAACATATTTTTTTTGTTTGCCAGGTATAACAATGGAAAACAGCATTCGTTTTTTTTTAATTTTGTCTCTTTTTCCGACTATGAGATCTATATTCTATCTTTATTTGCTGATATACGGATAAACATATTATAATTAAACTTGATGACCACATTCGAATTAACTACAGTAGTTATTTTGACAGAACCAAGTAAGATCAACATACTTACTGTGATGAGAAAAAGTTTCAGATGATGAAATTATTAAAATCGAAATATTTTAGTGGAACAAATGCGCAAAAAATTCTGTATTTTCAAAAACTTGTAGTAGAAAGCAAGCCCATGCTGTCAGCCAGATGAAAGAGAAAAGTTGGTTGAATTTTGGTAAAGCAAGGACTGTAATCGGATTGGTTTACAACATTCTATTTGGCATGGACAACAACATCTCGTGCTATATTGTCAGATCCTAGATGACTCACATGTTGTCAGTAGATTCTGCTTTAGTTATGCAGTGAATTTAATAGTTTCGAAAAAAATGAACCCTATGCGATATTTTAGGTGTTAAAAAATTAGAAGTTTAGCTTACAATTGAAAGAGACACTACTTGTTAAGAGCAAGTTTCTGTAAACCTATGTTTGAGTTGGAGATTAACAACATTTTGTTTGTAGTGTTCTTCAGCGTTTCTAACTAAAGTCGAAAACAACAAAATGTCGTCTCTAAACTTTGTTTGTAATAGTAAAATGTACGTGCATGCCTTCTTTTCGTAAGTAGACTATGAAAATGAACAATGACGATGTTTCATAAAGAATGTATTTAAAAAAAAGGAAAGATCAATAATTTTCTTTCATTAGAGAAAAGCACGTGTCTATGATGAAAAAGATGATTAGAGAATAATAAATTATTGTTCTTTTTTCCCCGACACAATCGAATAGATATTGAAGGATAAGAGAAAAAAATTATGTTTAAAAAAACTAAAGTAACTTAAATTCAATATTCTTCTGTTAAACAAATACATATAATCATCTTGGAAAAAAGTTTTATTTTATTCAACACAATGTACTGTGTACATTTTACTGTTCTGTCTAAAATGTAAAACAGTATACACATACCATTATTAACACTACTGCTCTCTAGAATTTCACTGAAGTGATTCTTGTCAAAATCAGAAGAATATTCCGATACCACTAGTGACCATATAATAATTATGTTTTGTTTTTTAGCTCTCGACTATATCGTGTAAAAATATTTTGCATTTATTCATTGTTTTAAGATTTCATATAGATGTCGCTGGTAGGAAGTGCATTTGCTAATAATCGCAAGAAAGAAGCGTGTTGTAATTCCTTTGACTATCTATCAGCGATTTATATATTCGGTTCACTAACAAAGAATGCTAAAGACAGATCATTTATTCAAGTTGAATGAAAAAAAATAATAAAAATGCCTGAAAATGATACAAGTTTAACTAACAGAAATGATAATGAAAGGTAATAATGAAATAAAAAAATAAAAAATATTTTTTTTTTATTAAATTTAGAAAATGTCGTTTTTGGACGATTCGATGCTATTTTTTATTGTTATGTTTAATTGTGTTATGTCAATCAATGATAACATCTGGTTATATAGGTTCAATCGTATCATCAATAGAAACTTATTATGGATTTTCCACTGAACGTTTAGGAATAGCATTTAGTAGTTATGATATAATTGGTGTTCTATCAATACCATTAATATCATATATTGGTTCGCAATATAATCGAGCGAAAATTGTTGCTTTAGGAGCTTTTCTATTTTCAATTGGAAATATTCTTTTTATTTTACCTTATTTAATCAATGGTTATCATAAAGAAATAGTTGATAATTCAACAAATGAAACATCGTATTATTTATGTTCAGAAAATTTAACAAATCATTCAGAAAATATTTATTTCTTATCATTTAATTCAATATTTAATTATTTAATACCAAATTCAATTAATAATAAAATATCAAATAATATAATTGAAAGTCAACCATCATGGACTTATTATATAATTATTTTATCAATGATTATAATGTCTATTGGTGCAAGTCCTTTTTATACATTAGGAATAACATTTTTAACTGATCATCTTAATAAAGATGATCAACCGATTTATACAAGTATGTTTATATAGAATTATTTTAAATCGTATTGTGCTTAATAATTAGATGAGAAAAGTAAAAGAAAGATTATGTAAGAAGATTTTTATTGAAAATATTAGGTATAATTGTTGTCTATTATCATAACTTACCACTAAGTTCTAACTTGTTTTTTATGAAAAGTATTTAAAAAAAAACATTTTTTTAATGATTCAATACATTGAAAATGTTCATTTCGTCTTGTATGATCATGGAAAAAAGTTTTGTCTTTGTTTTTCTTCTAACAACTTGCTAAGATTCATTAACGAATCAAAATATTAATTGTTTTGCTTAATTAATGTGTAACTATGGAATTCCTAATATATGATTCATTCATTTATAATCTTCTCAATCTGATTAAGCTCTTCTTCAAATGGAGTAGCATCAATATTTTCACATCTTAAAATTAAAATGAAATGTTTAACTTTGAAATACTTTTTTAAATCAGAAGATTTAAATAGATGATAAATATTCTTGTATATATGTGTGGTTTTTTTCGATTGTTCTCAGCAGAAAAGATCGAACAATGAGCTGAGAATAGCTCTATTAAAATTTAAAATCAATTTGTTGTACATACTCGTCAAGTTAATCTTGTTGATTTCATTAATCCTCAAGTAAAACAATATTGTCTTAATGTCAAATTTAAACTTTTATTCAACTATTATTGATTAATTGATTTTTTCTAAGATTTTTTACAATAATTTTTGATGTTATTGTATTTTTCTTTTAATAAAACATCTTTAGTAGATATTTGTATCATGTGGATTTAATATACGAAAATTCTTTTTGGATTATTCTTTTAAGCGTAATAAATTTGATCTACTTTGTTTTTTTCTGAAATCACAATAAAAGAAAAAACTAATGTATGAATAAAAAAAAAAGTTTAGTGTTATATGATACTTAAATGAAGGTTTGTTACTATTCTTCAAACTATTTTATGCATTCATCTGCCAAGGGTTTTTTTATTTCTATATGAATATTACATTAAATAATAACGAAATAATTAACTAAGGAAAGTCATTAAATGTCTTAAACTTTGAAAGTAAAACAGTGTCATTAAAAAAAAAAAATTCTAATCAAATTTTTGAGATTGAATAATCAATAATAAATAAATATCTTGTAGGTATATTGTATGGAGTGGGAGCATTAGGACCTGCTATTGGTTTTTTAATTGGTTCACTATTTGTATCTCAATGGATAAATATTGGTGCTGATAAAAATCTCGATGGAATAACAAAAAATGATCCTCAATGGATTGGACGTTGGTGGGCAGGATTTATTTTATCATCTTGTTTATTAATATTATTTTCATTTGTACTTTTTACATTTCCTTCTCATCTCCAACAAAATAAGAATCAGATAATTGAATCATATGAATCAGCTTGTGATCTTAATCAAGCTTCAAGAGAAAATTATCAAATCAGATCATTATGTCATTTGTCAAATATTAAAGGTTTATTTTCTTATATATTATATTTATTTGATCATTTTTTTAAATAGCAATATTCAATAGTATAATGGATCTTGTTAAGAATTTAACATATATTTTAATTGTTTTGATTAATTCAGTAGAAAATGTAAGTTTAAAATTAAAAAAAAATTAATTAATTAATAAAATAATAATTTGAATAGATTCTTGTTGTATCATTCACAACATTTATGGTTAAATATATTGAATCAGTATTTAATATCTCATCATCATTATCAAGTATATTAACTGGTTCAATTGTTGTTCCAGCAGCTGTATTTGGAACAATAACAGGAGGATATTTAATTCGTCGTTATCATATGAATATATTTCAATGTATTCAATTTATTCTAATATCTTGTTTTATATCTTTAATAGCTCTATTATCAATTATTTTTATTAAATGTAAATCAAATATTAAATATCAAAGTGATAGTCAATGTTCTCAATTTTGTAATTGTTCTCCTTATATTTATCAACCAGTTTGTTTTCAACAACAAATAACTTTTCTTTCGTCATGTTATGCGGGCTGTACATCTGTTAATGGAACAGTAAGATAATTTTGTTTTGAATTGTTAAATGAATATTTAATTTGTAAAAAGGAATATTCAAATTGTACATGTGTACCATTGGGAGATAAAGTTTTTGAAGGTTCATGCGAAAAATTTTGTTCATTAGAAACATTCTTATTTTTAATAATATTATTTCTTGTTACATATTTTGAAACATTAATGGCAACCCCACAATTAATCATTGTATTACGTTCAGTTCGACATGAACTTCAATCATTTAGTTTAGGTTTACAAAATTGTATTATGAAAATCATAGCTCAAATCCCAGCACCTATTTTATTTGGAATAATTATTGATAATCAATGTTTATTTTGGTCAGAATCAACATATCATCGGCGTGGTTCATGCTTTATTTATAATGGAAATAGACTTCCATTTACATTATTTGGTACAGCAATTATTATTAAATTAATTTCATTAACTCTTATTATTATTTTATTTTCAATTACATTAAAACGAAATAAAATACAAAATATTTCTTTCTCAACTGAAGAACAAGAAAATCTTTTAAATAAATAATTCTCATGTTTAATCATTCAAAATTTATCAAACATTTTTTCCATTATGAATCTCACCATTCGATTAATTTTTTTGTAAAGAAAACATTTATTTCAATTTGTAAACTGTTTAATAAAATGTTCATTATTCATTTTTTTCGCGTTTAATCAGTTTAAAGATGTATGAACAGAAAAGAAAATGATCATAATGAAAAGAATTATGTCTACAAATTATTAGAGAATATTCACATAAACATTAATTATTAAGAAAACAAAACAATTTTATTATAAATTTTTATTCTTTACTCAACTTTTTAAGGTTTTTTAGCAAAAAATATAATTTCATAGTTGTTCAAAGGAACAATTTGGTTATTCAAAGATAATCCTTAAATTAAATTCAGACTAATCTTTACAATTAAAGATTTGATTATATCTAAAGACAGATTTAATCTTTGCTATTAAAATTTTCGAATTCTGTTTTGTATTTCGACTTAATTATTAGATATAAATTTTAACACAATTTTAATAGAAAAATAAACTATGATCAGCTTTAGTTTTGATTATTTATCAGTATTGATCAGAATTTTTCGATCATATATTAAATATTTATCATCGAACATTAAAATTTGATTATTATAGTCTATGCTATTCTATTAATTGATTAAAATAACACAACTCGAATATAAACTTCTATATGCACCACCATCATTGTAGAATGGTAGAAAAGAGACGACCAGGCATGCAAATGAGAAACACATGCCAGCTTCGTATTAGAAATGTTTTAAATGTCAATTCACTGATGCGAAAAGAAAGAATTATTGCTTTTTCATTGTCGTTTCATCTTTTATTAAATACAAACATGATATCAGCCTAATCAGTGATAAATTCCAAGTGATTCTCTTGTATAGCAGTATGTTTTCATCTAATAGCAGATGATCTTGCCTCATCAAGTTCAATATTGAAACGAACAAGATCAAAGTGATTCGCATTATTCGCACAGTTGAAAGTTGGCTCAATGGACTAGATAATCAATTTTACGGTTATTCATGAAAATTCATCTCGTTAAAGAGATAGTACATGCAAAATTCAGTTCAAGTGCAAGTTGTTTTAAAAAGCTTAAACTTTCTTGTAACATTCATTATTCTATTGAAAGCCGCCATTCCATTCTTAACTAAATAAGTGTATAGTTATTGATGTTCTAGTATATGAAATTGCTGTCTACTGGATTTTTTCGTTTTTATAATATTCTTTCTCTTTGCCAAAAGCAAGAGAAATATTTAATGACAAATAACATAATACAACCGAAAACACAAAATAAGTAAAGAAACATATAGACGATAAGCGAAATTTCGATCACTTTGTATTTTCTCGACTATAACGTTTATCGTAATATAACAAGCGGTCGGAAAGCTTTGGGCAAATGTTTGTTCATCTTTGATTTGCTAGAAAGTAGTTCCGACAAGTCCAAAACTATGAGTTAGGATCAGAATTTTGTTCGGTTTTGAATGTGAACTTGAAAATGTAGTGCCTATTTTTATTTAGAAGTAGTGAAGAACTTCATGAAAGACCTGAGAATTTATTTTTAAAGGTGAGCCAACAAGTTTTATTTATTGTATAAGTCATTTTTAGAACGCGCTAAAACTAGTTGGAGTCGTTTTTTTCTATAGCAGACATTTCTTCACAAAATGTTATATTGAGTCAAGCTGTAGTTTTTATCCAAGTGAAGCCACAAGCATTTATTCAAGAGCTCCTCCTAGCGTAAACCAGTTGCTGAGTTTTCAAAAATGAGTATTTAAGAAAAACGAAAATGAAAGTGTCTTGCCGAAAGAGAAAACTTCAAATAGTGCATTCGGTAAGATATCTTCTAGTCTATAAACTGATATATAAAGATCTGAACTTTTAATTTTAAATCTTAATAGTGAAAGTACAAATATGTGCGGAAAAAATTTTCACTCAAGATATCTTTTTAGGCTACTTAAAGATTATTTCCCTACTCTCGAAAAAATGTTGGAACAAAATTTTCAAGTCGATTTTCGAAAAGAGTACAAAATTTTGGTCCCAAGTCATAGCATTCGGCTCGTTGAAACTACTTGCTAGTGAGTCAAAAGTGAGCAGATATTTTCTCTAAAAACTTTTCAGTCAGTCGTTTATAACACGCATACTTTGACGTTCATGGTTTCTATGAAATATCAAAATCTTCTTCAGTGTTTTACATTAGATTGTTTTTTGACCAATATACCAGCTTCGTCACCATGAATAGTAAGCGTATAATTATTAAAATGTCTAGTATACCAAATATACACGAAGCTTCTTGATTAATACATGCTGAAACATTGTAAATGTGTTCATCAATGGTTACTTGGATTTTGATTAAATGTGCCCTTTGTGCACTAGCACCTGTTTCAACATCGACATTAATTGCATGCACAAGAAATGGATTAATTTGTAGTGGTATGCGGTATATGGTAGATCCTGTATCAATTAAAAACTGCCAATGAACTTCATATTCTGTGGCATTTTGATCCCAAAATGTGAGAAGCAGCTCTACATGTCGATCAAAACGGATATCGTTTATGGTCCATTGTTCGTCTGTAAAGATTAAAAGAACGGCAGCTTTACACCAGAAAATTGACCATATTTTCTCCCTGCACGATCATCTATGTGTCGAAATCTCATCAGGACGTGACTGCATTTCTGCGTCAAGTTTTATAATGGTAGACAGCCCGCTTACATATCGTATTTTTACCGTAAACGATTGTATAAACACTATTTTTTGACTGGAGTGGAGAGTCATCAAGCCATCCCCATTTTCTAACAATGTAAATATTGAAAAAAATGTAAATCATCACAAACCTACAATATATTAGCCAGTTGAAATTCCTCTTCTGAATTTGTTGTATGACCGTGAGTCATTAACATCTTTAGTAACGGCTTTCCCATTTTGTATCAAAACGTAAACGTCTTTTGAAATACAAAACTCTTGGCCAATTACTGTTGGATATTTTTGACTTTTAACCACGAATATCTTGTTTTGTTGACACTTTGACAAATCTGAAATGATGAAAATCTAAAAGATTAGAACAAGCTCAATAAATAGAGAGAGTTTCTGGTTCAGAATAGACATGAATATCCACCAGTCATGCTACAACAAGTGAATACGTGCACCAATCAACGAAGTATCGTGAACTTCCCATATATTAAGTTCTTGATGTTTTACCCTTCTTCTTTTTATTTTATATCTAACTAAAAATCTACGCACACAATAGGGTTGCAAAATCTTAATTTTGAAATGGATTACACAAGAATTTGAATGGGGTACATTTGAGGTACTATTATTTTTATAATGGGGCACATTGTTGCGGTACATAACTTTCATTCTGAAATAGCAGGATTTGTTGGAAAAGCCATTAAAAGAAAAATTCTTTTACAGAAGACCGTATTCTGTTCGACTTTTTTTCTATTAAAAAAGAACTTTATTATTCATTTTTTTTTTACAAAAAGCACTTTCACAGTTAAATTATATCCTTAAAAAAACCTAAGTAAAGTTAGTACCGGATTCGGCTATTTCCAGCCTCGAATCGCTCCCTTACCTGTGTTGGGTCCCTAATAGGTTGTGTCAGGTGCAGAATTTTATTCTCTGTCGATTTTGTACCATGTTTGATACGGATCATTTGGCAAAAAAATTTACCTTGAGGATGCTTTGAGTGTAAATGTGCGTGAAAGTTTGGGTGAGGGTGAAGCTTTAGATGAGGTTGGGGGTGAGAGGTTGGATCGACAATCGATCTATCACGATTTTCTCTCTGCTTGCTTATGATCTGACGCACACCCATCACTTACTGAAAGCATCACACGCATTCTTCTTCCTCCTTCAACCAGGGTACACCCAAGGCAAACTTTTTACCCGCCAATCCCCCCGTCGAAAAATGGTACCATTAGATAAAGAATGAAATTCTACACCTAACACAGCCGATTAAGAATCGAACACAAATAAGGGAGCGACTCAAGACTGGAAATACACGAATTCAGGCTAACTTTACTTTGACGTAATGAAATGTTATTGCGCATCAATGCTATACTTTACACTTTTCTTTTAGTTTGTCTTTTTGCTAATTTTTTTATGACTAGATTGCTTAGCATGTCGATTGATCAGATAAATATCTCCATTCGAAATAGAAAAATTAGATTTACAAGTAGAACATGGTGCGAGATAAAAACTAGTTGGATATTCTCGGAGAAATACTGAATATTTAGGATCTTTCAATCATTTCTTGTTGAAAGTATAATGACTTTTCGACTTTAATGATTAGTTAACTTTTTTTTTGTTAGTTATTTATAGTTGATTTTTCTAGAGAACTAGAAGATCCTTTAACTGTTGTTATTATTTCTGCTTCTGATTATTCAGAAGTTTGTATTGTATTATTTTCGTCCAATTTCATGTAAACATGAGTATCCTTTTCCTTGAGTAGAATTTTAGATCTAAATTAATTTTTGACATATTAATATATACTAACCAAATGTGAGAGAAATATCAATAAAACAATAAGAAAAGGAAAAGGTTCATTAAACTTCATTTTCATTTTGGGAGTGAAAAGCTGTAAGGAGAACTGAATAACTCAAGACGAAATAAAATAAATATAATGGGTTCTAATATTCATCGGCCAAATCTTTGCCAATATATTTTATTATAGATGCCTATGTAAAAATATAAAAGAAATTATGTTCGAAAACATAATTTACTTTTATTAGAGAATATCAGGATACCGTAACAAAGATATAAAAAGTCAAATGGGTACGAAATGTGTACCCCAGGGGTATAGAATTTTCTGGGCTAGGAAACGTCGAAATCGGGTATTGCACCCCAAAATGGGGTACGTTTGACAGCCCAGCTTTTAAGAGAAAAAAGAATAACGTCATATCGATGGAAAAGAAAGAGGGAGAGAATAATCTCGATCTATATGAAATCAAGGATAGAAGAATAAATAGCATAAACTAGAGGACACTGTGAGGGCAGAGCCTGTAACATCATGTCACAAAGACCAGATCAATTTTAGCGATAAAGCGCGATAATGTCAGAACTGCCGGTTTAATTGATACTGCAGCTCATTATAAACTTCACCGGTTAGCCGCGGTTCACCAGTAATTTTTCCGATGAACTATAGAAAGTGAATGGTAGCAGAACGAAAAAAACATGTATATGTACATGTGCGCCTCGGTCGCATCACTTATTTCGTTTGCTTGCTTGTCTAGAGAATAGAATCAATATAACCGTAACGAAGTCCAGTCGACTATTAATATTGTTTTATATTGAAGTTCTGAATATTCATTTTTTTTAGATTAACTTTTTCCATTATTCATTTTTAAAAATTTTTATATTTATTTATTTTGCTTTATTTTTTAGATTATTCTTTTATATTTATATTCTAAGATTAATTTTCTGTTTAGTTTTTTATGCATGCTTTTTTTACATTGACTTGTATTTTTATCTTTAGTGGAAATAAAAATTAGCTTAATTGAAAAATAACTGTTAAATTTAGTTACAAATATTAACGAAACAATCAATCAAACGATGCTAGTTAAGTGCTCAGAAGCACCAGTTAACTGCGGTTTACCGCGATAATGGGAGCCGTTAAACTGGCAGTTTTTCTTCGGCTTTCATTACACGAGTTAAAATAAGTTTTATCGTTGATCTTCGTTGTTGGCTAAATTTGTTGATTTAGTAATGGTTCCTTTTACCAAAGCCGAAAATCTTAAAGAAGAACATAATTAAGAATGAAAAACAGAAGAGAGGAAATTGTTTATGTTAACAAATCAGTTTTTCAAAGAAAACATTACATTAACTTGAAATCTGTCTCTACAATTCAGAATATATTCAATCCAAACATAGGCTCAATCTTTGCTATTACACCGTTCGAATTCTGTTTCTCTTTTGGATTTAATAAATTGGTTTTAAGATTGAATTAAGCTCGATAGCAAAGCTAAATTCCAGCTTTAATTTTGATAATTTTTCTAATCATCTTAAGTAGTATTAATTATTGAGGCAATCATCCTATCCTTTCTCAATGTGCATAATCGTCAAGGAAGCATCACAAGATTTGACTTTGAGAATTTCTCAATATCGATCAGAATTATTCTACAGCATGTGACCTAGTAGCTTTTCGATCATGTATCAAATACTGTACATCCAATTTTAACATGCATTCTTGCAGTCTTATTCTACTCTATTAATTTATCCAAAATAAGAGAATTCAAGCATGAACTCTTCAGTTCTGATAACTATCTATTAGTGATTAATTGATTTTGATCGAACTTGATTATACAACAACGAAAAAACCATATTTATGTGCGAGCAACAATGGATAAGCATTTCTATTACTGCTTTCAAAGTTCTTTGTCATAGATGTTTCAAATAATTTGTTATGAAACACTTTCTTCTAATGTTTCAATCGATTTAAGTGTCTTGAAACAGACTACAAGTTTTGTAATTATTTTGCTGAAGTAGAATAAGTACTAAGTTCTCCGAGTTTTCCATCGATATTTTTGTTACCCTAAAGTTATTTTTCATTTACTATTGAGCTCTGTAGCAAATAGAACAACAGCTTTTACTAATTGTCTAAGCTGTAATACTATAAATAAGTCGGACTAGCCATAGATATAATTATTATCATGATTGTGCTATGCGGATACGATTTGATCAATTTGCAGGACTTACTGCACCTTCGAATGGACTGTATTTGAAAGAATTATTAGAAAAAGATTAAAAACAGTATGCTCAGAGAGTGTGCCAAGCAAATGAATTAATACCTCACAGCAAAAGGATTACTCATTTCTGACACACTGTTTTCTCTCGATGAAACCTGATCACTACTGTGTTTTAAAAGAGAATGTCGAATTTAGTTTTTAAATGAATTTTGCGCATTGTACATTGAATTAGATTATCAGTGCTGTGACATAGTAACGCTATATCTATAATATATTCCTTTCGTTCTATGGAATATTCACTTATGTCACTGTACGTACGTATATATTAAAAAGAAAAAAAAATTAAAATTTCAGTCAATCGTACAACTACTGGAGAAAATGCACGACCAATTACTAATTGTCTTCATGAATTTGATACAAATTCCAATGATTGAGAGAAATGGGAAGTTCTTTTCGATACATCTAATGAAGTTGCAAGTGACAATGATGATATGAAGAAATGAAACTACCTGATCATTACTCTTGATGTATAACCTTTCAAGGCACTGATGTCGATCTGTATAAACCAAAGAAACCAAGAGAATGTGATTACACGGAATTAGCTGCAAAGCTTAGATCAAATTACACATGTATTACATTAACAGCAACGAAATGCGTAAAATTTTTTCATAGACGCCAAGAATCATCACGAATTCTTACGGATTTTGCAAATGATCTTTGTGCCAAATCAACTACGTGTAAATTCTTGTCAAACTTCTACGAAGAAACTTCCATTACTGCTGTTGTTGATGATTTACTAGATAATTATGTTCGCAAGCATCTAAAATGCAAGAAAATTTAGAAATTTTCTAACAAATTATCAATTCAGCCAGGACTACTGAATCAATTTTTATTGAAAGTTCAAAAATTAAAAGTAGTTCATCGGAAGAACTTAATCCTGAAAAGATTAGTAAACGTCAAAGACATACAACGAATATCAATCAAAAGCCATCTCTTATTTAAGGTATCGGCCTACGTACCATCTTCGCCGTACAACCTACCAAAATTACAACAAAGAAGGTCACATTGCAAAAGTTTGTCATTCAAAATAAACTTCAAACAAGAGTAATGCTAATAATATATTTTCTTCAACACTTAAATAAGTTACATTTGAACAATCAATACAAATTCGTATGTTAACTGATCATAATGAGGTTAATTATCAACTGGATACCGGATCTGCTATTACACTTATCAATCAATAAATATGGGAAAAGCTGGGCAAATCGAAGCTCCAATCGATTCAAATGAATTTCAACAGCTTTACATACCGTCGTATACATGTTAAGGGGGCAAAAATAGCTAATGTCAAATACCATGATCGACTAAGGAGATTACGTCCTTTTGCTGCTAATTTATCTGACAGTAATATTCTTGGTGGTAATCGGACTAATGCACTTCATCTCAATAAATCAACACTACATGATGTCGTTTCTAACATTGCAGTTCTTCATGTTGACCCAGAAGTCAAAAATTCAAATCAAGGCCTGAACTATTATAAACATATCTTCAAGATTGAATTAGGTAGTTGCATGTTGAAGGATCTTCTTTATATTGGATCAAATACTATTCCAAAATTTCACAAACTCAGGTTCATTCTTTTTACTTATCGACGAGTTGTAGAAACAGATTTAAAGAACCTCATTAAAGAAGGTGCTATTATAGAACTAATCAATATTTCAAAATTGGCAGCACCTACTCTTGTAGTAACCAAACTTGGCGGTTAAGTACAAATAAGTGCTGACTTTAGTATGGGTGTTATACAAGCCCTTGATATCAATCAATATCCATTATAAAAATCCAACGATTTGTTTGTTACACTCAATGGAAGAACTCAATTCAAAAAATTGATTTCCAAAAGCATACCTACAAGTGGAACTAGATGATAATAGCAAGAATCTATTGATAATTAATACGTCTAAAGGACTTTTTTCGTCAACGTCGATTAACATTTGGACTTGCCTTCTTACCTAGTACATTCAAACAGATTATGGGCCAAACACTTGTCGGTCCTTATAGTAATGTTTACTATTTAGATGATATCATCGTTACCTGTAAGACTACGATTGAATATTTAGATAATTTATATAAGGCGCTTGCATGAATAAAAGAATATGAATTTCACATAAAAAAAACAACTGTTCGATTCTACAAGATCATGTAGAATGTTTTATTTTCATTGTGAACAAGCAAGATGTTCATGCATCTCCATCAAAAACGAAATCAATGTGCCAAAACCAACTAGTTTTCACAATTACGTTTATCTTTCGGAATAATCAATCATAATGCCAAATTTATTGTAAAATGGACCGACCAGCTACTTCATTGTTATTCATTATTAAAAAAAGAATGTTTCATGAATATTGACAGCAGCTTGTGATAAAGCATTTAAAAATATTAAACGAATTTTAACCGCTCCACTTGCATTGACACAGTATGATCGATCACTTCCAACAATTTTAGCAACTGATGCATCAAGTTCAGGTGTGGGAGCGGTAATTTATCATCGTTATCTGAATGGAATGAGAAAAGTTATTGTTCATGGATCCAAGATATTTACAAAACGGGGAGCCATCGTTCATAGATTGAAAAGGAAACTCTAGCTCTTGTATATGATTTACAAAAACTCAATCAATTTTGACGTGGTCGCAATTTTTCACTTCGTATTGATCATAAATCATTCATCAAAATTTTCGATTCGACGAAAGGTATTTCAACACTACTAGTCAGCCGTCTTCAACGCTGGGCTATTTGTCTTATACATTATACTTACCACATTAAGTATCGGTCGATGAAGAAATTTTGTCCAGCTGCTTGGACTTTCTCGCCTATCAGTTGGACCGGATACAAATTTTGACAAGCAAAACCATGACGAAGCTAGTCTTGTCGTTTTAATTCAACATATCAGAATTTCTGATGAACTTTCTACTTCACATGAACGCTTTATTTGGTATCTTCATATAATTAGCTCAATCTATTTTAGAAATCGTCTTTGAAGTCATCTTCCTTCAAAACATTCTGGGATGGGAAGAATACAAGTAGAAGCTCGTCGTTATTTCTGGTGGCCTTCACTTGAAGAAGATATTGACGATCTTGCTCAGCATTTTCAAACCTGTACTGGAATTGCAAAACAACTGTTCGAAGTTTTACTACAACAATGGAGCGTTCCTAATCAACAGTGACAAAGAATTCAAATTAGTTTTATGGGAAATTTTATAAATTATTAATTTTTCATCCTTCTTGATTCTCATTCAAAACGGTTGAGTGTTTTTATGATGAATAGCACATCAATTACAGAAACAATTAATACTTTAACAACACTTTTTGCATGTTATGGAGTATGTGAGGAAATTGTTTATGGTGATAGAACACAATTCATGTCAGAAGAACTTACTCTATTTTGTGCTTGTCATGGAATTCAACACATTTAGGCAGCATCTGGACATCTTTAGGCTAATAGAAAGCCGACTGTCACATGGACATTGTCAAAACTGTTTTACAAAAGAAAGTTTACAATGGTATATCAGTGTCTGACTCCTTTCATAATTTTTACATTATTACAGATCAACACATCATGCAACAAAGAATGCAACTTCAGCGGAGTTATTTTTGAGACGACAATTTAGAGCTGTATTAGATTTGTTAGGTCCAAACACAACTAATGCATCGACTATAATTTGAAGATGTGTCAAATTTAAGAAGTGGTGAAGATATTATCGTTACTGATTCAACAGAATCACAAAATGAACATGTAACACACCCGTCCGTCAACAATCAACATCATTTATGTCAGTCAGAGACTCAAATACTCCGACGCTCATTGCTATTCGTTCTATAGAATATTCACTTATGCCACTGCACATGCATTGGTATGCATATATATATATGTGTGTGTACGCTATTTTTATCCATTTTTCTTCTTTCATTTCACGATTATATTGTCTGTGTTATTTTCTTCATTTCTCACATGCTAATAAACTAAAAATTTGCCTTAAATCCTGATCTTTCTAAACTAACATCGACAAGTAGCACAATGACAATATAAAAACACGTAATATTTATCTGATATTATTATGATAAAACTAATGAAAACAGGTATTCAGTCGATGACAATTTTATATTATGATACTATATGCATCTAAAAATACCTTTATCTTATTATTTCGCTGTAAAAATATTAAAAGCAACATCTTATCTATGCTGTTATTACTCGACCTGATCTAAAAGAGTACTCTACAATGTTTGAAAGCTGAATAAAATACGTGTAAGTATGATATGAATACTAGAATAGTATTTGAACTACGGTATATCTTTTGTTTAAAAAGTCCCGCAATCAAAACCCCTACTCGATCACCAGCATTGACATTAATTATTTATTTATTTACAAATATGGATATAATTTACGGATTGATTCAGTCCATCACACTTTTTGAATGCATTATCAAATTAATTAATAGTTTTGTTCGAGACTAAGCACATGTTACTTTTTGTTTACTTTTCTTTTTTTTCTTTCAATGGCAAACATATTGTCTAATATTAGGTAGCGCCTTCATTTCACTCGATGATATTTTTCACAACAGTATTCAACTGATGAAAGGAATCAGAGTATACATTGATGAAAAACAGTATAGCTCATTGCATAGGTGATGATTGAAGATAGAAAAAATATTACATTTAGAAGAATGAATAATCATGAAGAAGATGATCAACTATGGTCTATACCTTCGAATAATAAATCTGTTTGGTATTTGTCTAGTATTACTCGTCATACTGAACAACAATTATCTCGTGGTCATTCTTTGCTCATTGTTTTTGAAACTGTTCGTATTGCATCCACTATTTGTTCAGTGTTAGGTATTTTAAGTAATATTGCTCTTATATGCGTCATTACCAACACTTCATTTCGTCATGTTAGCTATGGTTTACTCATAATAACCATTGCTTTTTTTGATATTATACGTCTAGTATCTGCAATTTTTTATTATCTATTATTTGCTAAAATTATTCCAATAAATTTAATAACTCAAACAATACATATTGCTATTGATCGATATCCTATATTTGTTGTTAATTGGTGTAAGGTTAGAAAATTTCATATGAATTAGATACAAGAATAAAAGTTTGTGTTCTATTAAGGTTCTTATGTCAATCGAACGTTTATTAACCGTTCGATATTGGGAAACTTGTACTCATTTAGATTGGCGTTCAAAACATAAACGTAAACAACGTCGTCGATTTATTTATTCAATAATATTTGTTCTTGTTGCTGGTCTTATCAGTCAACATCCAAATTTTCTTTTAGAACGTTATGAATCCGTTCACATTAATTATAAGCGTTTAATGTTAACTGTAAAACAAAATCCAAATTTTTTATATGCTTATTATAGATTTAATGAAAGTCTTTTTACTTTAATATCTTATTTAATACTTGATACGACAATGCCTATTTTATCTGCATTATTAATTAATATACTTCTTTTACGAGAAATTCAAAAGTTATCTTTATCACTTCAAGTGAAAGTTAAAGAGTCAATTGGAATTTTATTCTTTTTAACAGCTCTTTCAGTCGCAATGCTTCCAAGAGCATTTATTGCTTTTTATATTCATTACTTAGCAGATAATAATAATATTTTTTTTGAAAAATCAATCATGTTCTTTTACATTTGTTTGGGTAAGCTTTTTCTCTCTCTTTACTATTATATTGATGTTTGATTTGTTTTGTTTCGTGATCTATAGGATTTGAATTTTTTAATCATGCAATAACAGGTTATGCATGTTTTCTTTCATCGACGTTACTTCGTTGTGAACTGAAGAATATGATTTGCACGAGATATATTGCAACACATCTTCGCTATTGATGAACATTTGTAGGATTTTTTTATTTTATACTTATTGTTCATATTTATTCATTTCACTTTAAAAGAAGATTGCTACATCAGTATGACAAAATAAGAAATTATCGAAGGAAATTTCTGTGTCGACTCTAGGTAATAACAAAACCTTGCAATCATCAACTGATAATATCGATTTTATCTTGAAATAGAGGTTCTTATTTTCCCAATAGTCAACTCAAATATGACGAGGCGATTACCATTCGAAATAGACACTCAGATTTGATTGTGAGAGCGCACAACTAACTTAAAATTCAATATTATTTATCCTACATAAATTCATACGATGCAATGTTTCTATGCACACTGTTTCTCTCGTTTTCAAATCATTTGGTTCCAATTATAAATTAACTGAAAGCTTTTTACTGTTTCATTGATTTGTATTTGTGAATAAGACACTTTGTTGCAATGCATTGTGTTTGTGGATGTCAAAATTTGCCTATTTTAAGTGATATTTGATCGATTCTGGTCAGAATTATTAGATTTCTTAAGAAAGCAAATGATTTATATAGGAAATCAGCGGAAGGCAATAAATTAATCAATCTATGTCACAAAATGTTGCTTCAACTTTTATTTTGTCAAAAAGTTCAGCTGTATTTTCTCTCAAATTACGTCAACAATCAAATTCCATAAAAACATTCCTTTAATTCTATAAAGTCATTTGTCAATCTTTGAAAAGATGTGAAGATTCTAAATGATAGGTGAATTAATAATAAAAACGATGTTTTTACTGATTTTATTTGTCGATGTTAATTCTGAGGGAGATGACGATTCAAATTTTTGACGAAAATGAATATTTAATAAATATTTTCTTAAATATATCGATTGACTTATTGTTTTCCGCTGATTTCCTATATAAATCATTTGTTTTCTTAAGAAATTTAATAATTCTAACCAGCATTGATCAAATATCACTTAAAATGGGCAAATTTTGACATACACAAACATAATGCATTCCAACAAAGTGTCTTATCCACAAATACAAATCAATGAAACAGTAAAAAGCTTTCAGTTAATTTATAATTCAAATCAAATGATTTGCAAATGAGAAAAACAATTTTCATAGAAACATTGCATAGTATGAATTTATGAAGGTTGAATAATATTGAGTTTTAAGCTAGTCGTGCACTCTTACAACCAAATCTAAGTGTCTTATTCGAACGATAATCGACTCGCCATATCTGGGTTGACTATTGGGAATATAAGAAATTCTATTTTAAGATGAAGTCGATATCACAGTTAAAGACTGCTTCCCGCTTCATGTTTCGTTGTGCAACTGTATCATTGCTACGTGTTTGTCTTATAAAAAAATAAAATTTTATTTTGCTAAAAGAAGGAAAATTTCTACGAAAGATTTTGATGGAATTTAATAAAATAAGTTGGCTCAGTAAAAGTATGAAGATATATGAAATAATGTTTCAATAAATAATCATAGTAACTGCAAAGTATTACAGACATATTTTTTTTTGTATTTATGAAAAACTATTCAATGTTACTTATTGCTGTAAATATAGGCACGGTTCGACTTTTTCAAAATTTAAATTTGAATTCAAAATAAAAATTTGTCTAATGAAATTGAATCGAACAAGAATTTTTTTTAATTTTTATTCGAAACAACTATTCGGTAAATCTTTTTTCCGTATTATTGAAGATTTTTTCTAGATTATTTAATTGATTAAGAAAATTTAATTTGAATCAGTATATCGAATTGGATATATAATTAGTTTTTCAGGATTCTCACATGAAAGGCAAACAACATTGAAGCCAAAACGTTTTGGGTACCTTTTGAATCTTGTTAATTCTTTTAAATCTTCGAAACTGTCACAGACTTTAATATGAAAACTTTCTTAATTAGTTGTAACGAAAAGAATAAATCTGATAGAATACGGCTAGCAATATTTTCTGTATGAACATAGGAGATGACCTATTAATAAGAGAAAATATCGATAGTGTATTACACTTAATTGAATTGATCATAAGGTAAATATATATATTGTTTAGATAAAAGGATATCATTTGTTTGGTTACGTTTTATTTTTCTAGAAGTAAAAAGAGAAGAAAATATTGGAATACTTTATTTTCTGATTATAGCATGTTTTTTTTTGTTCACTATTCTTGCACTGGACGTTAATATACAACATATATTGAACAATTCAGAAATTGTTTGTTTAAGGAATTCCAAAAACATTCGGACGTTTGAAATATAGATCTTTAAAAACTTTGTAACTTAACACATGGAAGATAAATCGAAATAAAATGATTAGATTGTCGTATTCATGTTCAAGTTGTATGATTTCGTTAAAAAAATCTTTCTTTTCATCGTGACTTAATGTGATATGTTCAGAAATTAGCCGTGCATAGATAGACACTGGATGATATAATCGAAAGATTTTTGACGTCATTCTGATTTCATATAATATTATTTGAGGATTTCACATCTTATCATAGAAATCTGTAAATAAAATGCAAAAAAAAAACAATCAATGGTTGATCTTGTTTCATTGAATAAATACTTATTGATTCGACTAAATGAAATGAAATATTTGACCTTTGTCAACAATAGTAAGCATGAAAAAAAATTCATTTTTCAAAATTCGATCAAATAGAAAATCATTTTTATTTCTAATCGTCTTCTTAGTCAATTTGAATTCAATCTAATTCAATGTTAATAGAAAAAAAAACGAATGTTTATTTATTTTGTGATAGAAAAGAAAAGAAAAGAAAAGAAAAGAGTTTCTTAATAATATTAATATTAAATTGATATTAAAGATAATAAAAATTAAAAATAAGTATAAAATGGTGAAGATATTGATTGACTACTATTCGTTGTAAAACTATCAAAATCTTCTTGTTGATAATTTATATTAAAAATGTCATTAGATATTTGAGAAAATCTTTCAATATTATTTTCTGATTTATTTGATGAATGAATTGATCGTCGACTAATTAATTGAATTGGAGAATTAAAACGAACGTACCAAGTAAAACGATAATATTCTTGTATTGACCATAAACCATATAAAAATGAACATAGAATAATTGATAAACAAAATAATATAATTAATGTTAAAATCCATCCTATATTCGATTGATTAACTAATGAATGTGAATGTTGAATTGTTAATTTATCATTATATTTAATTGTTGATGATTCAATTAATAAATAATCTTCACTTATTTCAAATCCATTATTTATTGTTATAAAACTTGTTTGAGATAAATCATCACTAGTCAATTTAATTAAATCATTTTCTACTGTCGATGTATATTTATTTATATAGGAAAATGGTGTCACTATAAATAAATAAATATAGAAATAAATAAATATTAAAAAAAAAGTTACTTGTACGATGTTTTGGGCAAGCTCCTTTCCAATTAACATTTAAATTTGATAAACTAATTGAATCAATATTAGGATTCCGAAATAATATTCGGACATCAATTGATAACTAAATATTTTCAAATAAATTATTTATTTATTTATTTAAATATTTATTTACATTTTTTGTTTTTGATTTTAATGAATGTTCAACACGCAAACTTGAATTAGTTAATTGAATTTTTTGTGAAATATTTTCTTGTTCATCATCTTCTTCAATCCATATTTGTCCAACTAAAATAAAAATAAATATAATATATTTTTAATTAAAAAAAAAAAAACTTTTAACCTGGTTGACCTCGTGTCCAGAGAATAAATGATAAACAACCATCATTAGTATTTGATGATGAACCATTATATTTTAATTTAGCATAACATATACGATCAACACATTCACCTTCAGATTTTATTATATAAGTTGAACTATTCAATGATTCATCTTTACGTTTTTTAAGAGATAAATTTTATTTAAGAAAGAAAAAAAATATATTCTTTTTTACCATTTATTTTTCTCCAAAATATCGAAGAATCATAAAAATCTTGTTTATTTGTTTGATTATAATTAAACCATTGTTCGTTTCGATATAAAATATTATTTATAATTGTCGTAAATTCAAAATCATTCATAGATGATGATATATAATATGTTGATAACGATGTATCATCACTATTCATTGTTGATGTTCGAATATCAACTAAATTATTTAATATAATTGATGAACTTGTTTCATTTTCATTTAATTTATCAAATATATATTCAGTTGACGATTCTATTAACATTGTTTTATCATCACCAGTATTTGATTCATTTAGAGTTTGTTTTGTTAAAATAAAAGAAATCATTGTTGATGTTATATCATTGTTCGATTGAGCATCGATATATTCAGCTGAAGAAAAAAAAAACAATAAATAACTAATGGTATATCAACTAAGAAAACAAAACATGGCACCTTCACTTAGAAATGAAATAGATAAGATCGTTATGATGATGATCTTCATTGTTCTCTTTCTACTATGAAATTTGTTCAACATTGATTCATTTATTTGACTTTTAAACATGTTCGATTTATTTAAGCAACTGTTCAAATCAATCACTTGTTTCTAAGACAAATAATAACCTTGGATAAAACACAAACATTTGTTATACAATATAAAAAAAAAAACGAATAAAATGAATCAAATAAAGTGAATAGTCTTGTTGTTTTTATAAATTGTCATGGAGTCCATTCAAGTAGAGCAACACCTTGTCCATCAAGAAATGAATTTGTTAAAATTCTAACCCAATCTACAAACCACCAAATTCCAATTCCACCTAAAGTTAACATTTTAAAAACTCCTGCTGCAATATAACCACCATTTCCAACACTTAAATAAAACCAATCAGCACCAAAACCACCAACAAAAAATGATAGAAGAAATGCTGCTAGTTTTGATTTTTGTTGATAAGTACAAATTTGAGGTTGACTTTGAGATAATGTCCAACCACGTTCACATAAACATGACGATATATTTTGATATTCATAACATATTCCATGAATACAATATATATTTGATGAACAAGAATTTAAAACTTTTGATGACAGATTTTGTTCACCTTTTATCATTAATATTAATATTGATAGATAGATT
Organism: Rotaria sp. Silwood2; assembly: GCA_905329745.1. Classification (NCBI taxonomy): domain Eukaryota; kingdom Metazoa; phylum Rotifera; class Eurotatoria; order Philodinida; family Philodinidae; genus Rotaria; species Rotaria sp. Silwood2. Next base: position 19,945 of record CAJNSZ010000132.1, on the reverse strand, counting down.
AACACAATCATTACGAAATTTTATTAAAAATTTATCTGGTTTTTTTTCTTCTCTTCTTCGTCGAATCTATTTTACAAATGATAATCATTTATCATTTTAGTTGTTATTTATTTATTGACTATCCTTCGTAAATTTTCACCTACATTAACAAACATTAGTTTATTGCAAATATCATTATGAAATCATTTTACATTATATTTACTTTTATATATGTGTGTATAGATCACTCTAGTCTAAGACATACAGAAAGAACAAAAAAAAACCATATTGTTATGCATTGAGTTCATTATTGAATTCAATGAATTTATAATCAATAACATAAATTTATTTAAATTATTCGACATTTCATTTATTTGAGTTCAAATAGAAAAAGAAATAAAGAAAAATTCAATATGCAATATTTATTTTTAAGAATAATTTACAAAAAGTTGTTTCTAATCATTGTTAATTATCATCTGTTCGATGATATTATTTCGGACTAAAAAAAACAATAAACGAGATTTAACATTTTTCATTTAGATTTTTAAAATTTTAAAGTTAAAATATCAATTGAATGGCAAGTAGTTATTTATATTTCTAAATTCTAAATAAAAATCTTCTTTAATATAAATAAAATCAAATAAATTGAAAGACATGTCTATTCGAGTTTATCATCGAATGGTGAAACAACATGTTTAAATCGAATCACTCTATTAGCAACTATTTGTTTTTTTTTTTTATAAACTAGTCAATTTACGTCCGTTTATTGATTACATCATTATAAATATTTAAATAAAGGTAACATCAATCCAAACTCGGCATGATCATTAGAATAATATTCACATTTATTTTTTCAATATAATTATTATAAACAGATCGATTCGTCCGTTTTAGATAATTACAAAATAATATGAAGAAACTGATCAATTTCAATATTTGTATCCATCATTTGTTTTATCTCGTTCTTTTATTTTTATAAATAAATTTAATTCTATTGAAGAAAAATCCAAGAGAATTTTGTCTTTCTCTTATTCACATTTAATTCAATTATATAAACGAATTAATTAGAAAATCATTTATGATTATACTAACAGAATAACTATGGTCTAATTATATTTCGATCTAATATGACAAACATAAATAATTAACAATATTATCAATTGAAACCATACCAATTTATTGGTCAAAATAAAATTTCCCAAAAAATTCTTTGACATACTTCGAATTGATTTTGTTTTATTTTTACAACTATATTTGATATGAATTAATTATTCTTTACGTTTTTAGATAATAACAATCATATAATGTCATTGAATATCAATTCTATAAAAGTTCTCATTTGCTCCTAAACCATTATTTTTACTGTTCATCTTCAATAATATATTATCTTTGTTTTGTCATCTATTAATAAACGAAAAATGTTCTAAAAACAAAATAAAATATGTTTAGTTAATTTTGTTTATTAATTTATTCTATATATGGTACAAGTTTTATTTAAAAAGTTAATGAAGTAAATTGATTTTTCAGATTGAAATCAATTCTATTATCTTTCATAGGTCAACGACATATTGGTATAAATCAAATTGAAAAATAACCTATAGATCACATTAAACTATTTGATTGTTTAAGAAAACATATTTCTAGAAATCATTTTTATAAAAAACTACGACTCATCAGTCTCTATCTTTCCTCTACAGATTAACATTTAAAACAAATCTTCAACCAAATCAATATAAGAGTTCGGTTGAATCCGGAGTAAAATTATTTTTCTTCAACATATATCATCGTTTTTTAAATTTTGTTTAATAACTATACAAAATTTTCATTATTTCTTAAGAATATCGACATAAAATCTATTCGATAATTTTATTTATAAATCACAAATCATTCTCTTGATTTGAATCTTTCGCGTTTTTTTCTTGTTTCTTTCGTTATTGATCAGTAAGAAAATGTCGATTAACATATATACAGTGAGTACCAGAATTGACCAACAAGCAGAATGAACTTTTTTGGTGAGTTCATATTTCAACAACTGTATGAGTTGTAATGATCTAGTTTCATCCATACTGTAGCCCATATCACCTAGTATATACACAGAAAATTTCAAGTCAAACTGTCCTTCTGTTCTACACTTATTGAACAAACAATCAAAGGGTGTAGTTTTTGACTGTTCCAAAATTGATCAACAACTTATCTTTTTGATTATCTACGAAATTATTTTAACTTAGAATTTTCTTTATAGCAGATCATTAGAAAGAGTAAATTCTTCTCTAGACACTAGAATAATTTTTGTTGTGTTATCTCTTTTAAAACTAGTCGATTAGGGGTAGTTTCTGAGACACACCGATGATATACTGAAAAAACTTGATAAACTGACATATTTTATTTTAGTTTTCAACTGATTTTTGATTTCCAAGGTACCATTAGAAAGAGCATACAAAACTGTACCAGAATTAATGTTTTACAAATTATTTTTATCGTAGAAGGTTAAGGTAGTAACTTCTTGCAGACATGTAAACTATACTAATGTTGTACAGAATTTATTCTATTCTCTCCTTTTCATAGGTAGCGTGACGTAAAAACTGTTTGAAAATAATGCAGATTTGTAGAGAATTCTTTTCTCTACAAGTTGGTTGTGTTTTAAATCAAAAACATGTTTTCTGTCATGCGCATGACGCCAACATTTATGTGACAAGCTCCGAAACGAAACTTAGGGAATGTCAGTAGGAACAGACTAGACTCGGATTTCCAAAAAATCAATCCTCGAAACTCTTCTCATGATGCCTAATTCGAAATAGCATGAAAATCTATGCAGAAAAGCATATAGCTTCAATAAATGAGCTCTCTCTTGCAAAATATTTCGCTCCAGTAAGTTACTGAGGTGGTCCCCNCATTCTCATTTCTCTCCCTTTTTTCTTGCACCAAATTTTTGTATTAACTTTTTCGCACAAGTAACACGCCGTTGTTTGTTGGATGCTGTTAACTTTTGTACTTTTTTCAGTTTGAATGGTTTCAGTTTTAATTCTTCAATTGCTCTTCGAACGAATGTTTTTTTACCTTGAATATTTTTATGTTGTAAATCAAAAAAACCATCTTTCGTTGACTTTGACCTTTTTTTAAATGTATTAATCGTTTTACTGTTTTCTTTTGAACTGTTCTGTCCGAACAGTTCTTGGTGCACCTCATCGTGATCTATCTTTTATTGTTCCCCGTTGTAATATTCGATTTATTTTTCTTCTTAATGCATCACGAGGTAACGAAGGTGGATTCTCATAAGATTATATTTCGTCAGCGATGTTGGATGTAATCCATGTGGGTTTCATTTCCTTCAAAGAAAGAACGAGTCCACGAAACTGCTCCTCCAGAGTAGACGTGTTTGACATCTTGTTATACGATGTAAGAAATTTATAGACTATTGTATACTTCTTTTACACTGAAACCAGTCTATTTTTAGGCTGGAGTGGCTAGTAAATACATAAACACAAAAGAGACAGATATCATGAAAACAAAGAGAGAATGATTAAAAAGGCCTGCAAAAGATAGTACGAATATAGAGATACAGAATACGCAAAGCGAATATACACAGATCGAAAGATATATTGAATACCTGGATAAAAAATGCACTAAGATCTAGGAAGAGATCCCAAATACAGTAATACGATGAGCTAACAAGATGAAGATCATCACACATCTTAAATTAGTTATATTATGACTTCAAAGTGATTATGCAGGTGAGCTGAAAGTTCGCGGTTAATTTTTATTTTTTGTGAAGCATATTTCGAAGCTTATAACTTTCTTACTGTTTGCGTGAGAGGAGGTCAATCATAGACCATTTGTAGAGCGTATTTTACTGCATCCTTCTATCATAGAGACAAATTTTCAAATGTGCGTTTTAACATAGAAAAATGTATTACACAAACCGAGTCAGGGCTTCTGGCCCACCTTTTATCCTTTTGTTTCGCTAGCTTCCTATTGATATGCAATATAAAGATGTTCTAATGAAAAGTATTGTCTTTCTTCAATGTATAGAATCTTACTCGATCGAAGAAATAAAAAAGTTAATTAATCATTTTTATAAAAAATGATCATGCTCGTATAAACCTTGGTCTATTTTGGAAACAAAGAGTATATAAATAAAATAAGATTTTTATTGTCGTTTATAGAACTCATCATATGGCATCATATCCCAGGCGAGCAAAAAAAAGGGTAGGACGGGCAACATGTCTAGTCTGAAGCGTCACTACTACTCGTCATGTCTAGTTCAAAATATTTTGTTTGAGAGTCAAGTCTAGTCTGTTTCGCATGAAACATCATACTTTATATCTGAACTAGTCGGAAATTTCTGGAAACCACGTCCAGACTAGTCTAATGCGTCTTGAGCAGTAGTTACGTCTAATATACTGTACACAAAATGACATGCTTTAGCGTTTGGACTAGTCTAAAATTTACAGAAGTCACTCGATGTGAAGTGGAGAACGTCTTCTTCAGCAGTCAAGTCTAGTCTATTCATATTTTCCAGACTCGTCAATCAAACAAAAAAGTTAAAAGGATAGATGAAGATAGGTGGATTCGAACGTTCAGTCAGACAATATTGAGGACCTGACTAATCTGGACTATTTTCAATAGTGACACGGACTACTGTGAAGCGTCATTTGTCTTGCTCATGACTAGTCCATTTTTGAGAAGGTAGTACTAATCCTCATCCAGACAATAGTCTAAACTCTTTAAAAAGTCCAGTTTGCTTTGGCCTTAATCTGCACACAACTTCTTTGACTGGTTCGTATCGAAACCAGAAAGATATTGTGAAACACAAAAAAAGCAGATAAAATTACAAAGAAGCTGTTTACGTCTTCACTGAAGGTGCCTATTTATATCTTATAAAATTTCTGAATTGCCGAAGGAATTAAGAATAATTTTATTCGAAAAATAATTTTTATATTTTTATATGAGAATTACATTTTATTTTTAGTATCAATTCTGAGAATTTGAATTTAAAGATAGATTTAAATTAAATAATTTTAGTTTATTTAAAAATTGAAATCAAAAAAAGTTGAACTAAAATAAATATAAATCATGATAAGAAAAAATATTTTTTTAATTTATATTGTTTGAAATTTTTTTCTCGATTTTAATTGTTTTTACAATTCAAAGTCATTTTCCTGAAATATCGAAGATCAAAAAAAATATTTTAAGTGCTGAATTAATTTTATTCAGGCTTATTTAAATAATTTTGGATTTCATGATAAAGTTTTTTAATTTATACCACAACTTGAAAAACTCTGAGTAAAACTGTGTAAAATAGCATTTCAGAATGTGTATTGACACAAAGAAGTTGATTGCTCGATGATATAGTTCAATCGATCAAATGATGGGTAAGTTACATATTGCATGCATGTTCGAATCGAACATTCTGCTTATATTTCCAAAAACTAGACTAGTCCGGACTACACCACAACATAAGACTATAATCTGTTACATGCAGCGTCATAGACACCTTTCTTTTTCGATTTAAAATCTATTTTTGATGGGCATCCGGAATGCACAGAAAGTCTAGTCTTTTTACCCGTCCTTTGCTCACCTGGAATGGTAGGTTTCATCTTTGAATACAACGTGTTCATTAATAAACTATGAAAGTTACATCATTTAGATGAAAAATATTAATTTTGAGATACTGTACATCTTATTAGGACTTGTACACATCATAATAAAATAAAATCATCATACAAAAAGTTTGTGCATTGACGCAGATTGGTGAATCAAAGATGTTTCATATTGAAGGTTTATGGTGCACGATCTTGATAATATAGGACCGATATCTTGTGACAATCGATCGATGTCGAAAATACTTACTTAATTAGTGTTTATTCAATGTTGGAATAAGCATGCTGAAGTTCTTTTAGTCGATTTACTTCTATGACAATTCCAGGCTTTGAATTCTGTATTAAAAAATCTTTTAAAAATTATTGATTTCATAGAATTCGTAGTAAATTCATTGCTGAAGATTTTATCTGATTATCCTTTAGTTGATATCATTGTGCCTAAATTCTTGTCTTCAAAATCGAGGATAATAATTGAAAGTAGATTGGATTAGACTTGCTGATTTTCATTCATTGTCAAAGTTTATTGGAATCAAGATAATATAACAAAACTTTTCGAATGTGGTGAGGAAACTTGGAATATTTTCTGAGCAACACTTGCAGAAGTTCATCGACAAGATAATAAGCCGTCAGATGTTTTTATCTTGACCTATCACACAATTAGTACGAGTAACAAGTCCTTAAAATTGATTTTATGATTACTTGAAATTCAATTAAAAGCATCCAATAAAAGTTTTCGCGATACGTAAAAGACTCTAGCATTGATTCACAGAATTGAACCATCGATTGTTCATGTCTCCTTCAAGTATTCGGAAGGAAAAAACGAAACGAAATGAAATCAATGCAAATAGAATATGAGAGAGTACTCGTAACATCTGGTTTTCTTAGCAGGTTGGAGTCGTATACTGCTTTGTAAACTATATGTAATTCTGTTGAAGACAAACTTCCATTAGGAGCCTTCAAGTCTTGGTGCAAAAGTCAATTACATAATTCATTTGTGTTCTCCTATCGATGATACCTGATCTTTCGGATGTTGTACTTTCAGTTTTTCATCGATGAATCCTTTTTATTTCTGTTTTTGTAGCAAAATCTTTTTTCTTGATTATCACTGTAAGGTTCCGTGTTGTCTTTAATTTAAATAATATAAGGAAAACGTAAGCCTTTCACAAAAAAAGCAAGAAAAAAGAGAAAAAACAAAATAACAACAAAACCATAAAATAAGACGATCGACCTTAAGTCATCAAATATAGATAAATCACTACCCTCAATAGCAAAAATACAACAACTAACTATGTATTTAGACGAGAGACAGAAGAGAAAGAAGAAGATTATGTATCGCTATAAAATGTATAGATGACAGATACTGAAAATCACGATAAAATGATATTACAAAAAAATGCAGCGAAAAAAAATTCATGTATGCGTGAGCAGCGTCTATTTTTATGATTCAATATCGACTTCGTTTTACTGTAACTATGAATCGTTTGTCATTTTTTTCAATATTGATACGTCCAAACAGTTTCATTCATATTCTCAACACCTAATGCATTCAATCTTTTAAACATTGAGATAGCATCATAAAACTGTGCTGCCTCTTCCGTATTGCCAGACCAAAATGGTAAATGATGAAGATATCGGCCAAATGCTGCTTGAGAGAAGCGAAAATACATTTTTGTATTTAATATATGTGCATGCCACGCTTTATCAACCATTTCTGATGGTGAACCATTTAAGTTATTTTTCAGTCCTGTATAATAATTTTCTAATTCAAGAATGGAGTTTAATGCATCTTCACGACTCATATGTTCGTGTAATTGCAATCGTTCATTTAAATAAAGGAGATCTTCATCTGGTATCGTGACAATATCAAAACATAATGCAGGAAATTCAAGTAAATGAATGAACAACAAAGCACAAATACCTATAAGAAAAGAAACAAAGTTGACAAAATACTACAATTGAAAAAGTAAACTCACAGATTCGTCTCATATTAGCTGTATGATAGTTAAGTAGTAATAATAAGAATCTAAAAGTATACATATAAAAATATATATGATTATTGTTTTATTATACACTTATAGCATCCAGATGAGTATTGATCACAGCTAAGGTCACGCTTAGCAAGCTCGATTAGTAATATAAACATTCATTCCTTATATTTACCTTTATTTCATTTATGCAATGGGCTTTTAGTTACTCATCAATATGCAATTCTTTTCTTCTAACCTTTAAGCTGCTTCTTCTGAGCTAAAGAAGACTATTCAAAAATAATCAGCCAAGTGGAAAAAGACTATGATTCAAGAGAATATTAATGCGTCTTTTTACATATGACGCTTTTATCCCTTTTTTTTTTATTATACCTTTTCTGATTGTACAAAATTGTGTGAATAATTTTGTGAATGGCGCAGTAGCCGAAATTAGTAATGCTATTTTTTCAATGCATATTTCACACTATAAAAGTTGTGTATTATTGAGTTTGTATGATAGAGAAGAAAGTTTAAGGTTTATTATGCTCATAAGTAACCTTAAAAGTTCTTCTATTTGATAAAGGTTTGTGTATAATATAATTTTCTTTAGAGTGAACATGTCTTAATCAGAAAAAGTCAATATTTTAACCTCTGTAAAATGAAAGCCTTGCCGGGCTGTCATTTTGGCGACATTTTCATTCTATGCTATTGCAAATAAAATACCTTATACTGATTCTTCAGTGTTTTTAATGAATGTGCAAAGTCTTTACTGTTATCTGCACATTCTTCTATGAAAGCATACATATATTTTTGACTTAGTGTACATGAAGATGGTGTATATTCCATCAAAACTCCTCATCCTCATCAGTTCTACATGTTTTAACATTTTCTAAACATCTGCTAGTACTCTCTTGTTTTTTCGTCGAATATGTTTTCTCTATTAGACTCCAACGAATAAGTAGTAAGATGAACTTATTTTAATCTTTTCTGTCATATAACTATATTATTCAGAAAAAGCGAAAATTGTCATCGGACTTAGATGCCTTTCTTCAATAAACTTTTGTCAACGCTTTACACTTATAGGAAAAATCGCTAAAATGTCAGAGAAAAATGCGACTTTTCATTTTCCATTAATGAATTATCTTTCTTGTAGTTTCAATTATGAGAAAAGCATAGATTATTCGCACGCATTAGATAGTTATGCTCTCTTCCCTCAACTGGCCAGCTGTTACTATCTGAATGTAAGTTGCCTCAGGACTTGTCTCAAATCACGACAAAAACATATTTAGAACAGATACTATTAATATTTCATTGCGCTGTATAGAATTTCACTCAAACAATAGCGAAATGGAAAGGAAGTTGATGCCAAAAGTATGTTTTTTTTGTCTAATAAATACATAAATCACAGTCACTCCCATTTTTTATCCATACACTTCCAATTATGAGTCTCGCTATTCACATGCTTTTACACAGAATAGATTTTCTTCCTTCCTCACAAGATAATGATAATCATACATTTATGTTTTTCAGAAAGCTACTGCCATTTCATTAGTAACAAACAAAATGAATAAATTATTATTGATTCTTCTTGTATGCATAGCTTGCTTTGCAACTGCTTCGTGTACCGAGCTCGTCGGTTCCAACGTTCACTCTATGATGCCAAGACGTGAAGCCGTCCGACAGCTGCTGCAAAGCTCAATCAGCGATCTTAAAGCTCTTTGCTGTTCACCATTCACATGATCATTACTCAAAAGCCCAAAAATGTTCTATCTCTCCTAAGTGTTGAAGTGCAATGAAATAAGTGGATGTAATTCTGGTATGCCCTATTCCAAAACTTTATCATGGACAGTCTACCTTTGGAAACTTAATCTCATTATCGTCAAACACAACGCTAACATAGAAGAATAGCCTCATCATTGTATGGACTGTTCTTTATTTTGATAATCATCTTTTAGCAGCAGCCCACATAGTTTCACTATGAATAAAGACGTGTTGCCATGAAATACACGAAGCGTTCCCTGGTGTGAGCTATTCCTTATCTTCATAATCATTAATCAACAGCTGGGAATTCTGTTTTATTCTCAATAGTCATATGTTATGGTGAAATAGATGAATAGCTGTCTGGTAAGAGCTATTCCTTATTTTCATAATTATTGTTCAGCACTTACAGACTTTGTCTTATTCTCAGCGAAGACGTACTACAGTGAAATAGATGAATGGGCTTTTTGTATTGACTATTTCTTATCTTAATAATTAGGCTTTACGATTTGGGAATATTGTTTCATTTTGAACAAAGACACTTTATTGTGAAATAGATGAATAGTTCCATCGTATTAGCTATTCCTCATTTTTGTAATCGTTATTCACTAGTTGCGGACTTTGTCTTCTTCTCAATATAGATATGTTATGCTAAGATAGATGAATAGATCTCTAGTATGAGCTATTCCTTATTTTCATAATCATTGTTCAGCACTTGCAGACTGTGTCTTATTCTCAGTGAAGACGTACTACAGTGAAATAGATGAATGGGCTTTTTGTATTGACTATTTCTTATCTTAATAATCAGGCTTTACGATTTGGGAAGATTGTTTCATTATGAACAAAGGGACTTTATTGTGAAATAGATGAATAGTTCCATCGTAGTTGTAGGGACTATTTCTTATCTTAATAATCAGGCTTNTGTTGGATGTCATCATTATCATTATTTGTTATATTAACAATTAATTCTGTATATTTATATGATCCATCAAAAAGTATTGGAAGTGTTCCAGTTAAAGTTGATTCAATAAAACCATTAGATCGAACACATGTATTAGCATCACTTTCACCATTTGATAGAGATTTATATATAAATTATCATAAAGGTATTCATATAGATCATTATCGTGTATCACCAACATCAGAATGGACATTAGAAAAACGATTTTCAAAAAATGAATGTTCAGAAACAAAAGATATTGGAATTCGTGATGTTCGATGTGATAATGATCATATTTGTTTATCAATAATGCAACAAGATGATTTAAAATGGAGATTAGATTTAATGTCACGTGATATGGTTAGAGTAAGACGTGGTGTTCCAATGGATCATGGAGAAAATCAACATAAGTTTTTTTCAATGCTTATTCCACTTCAAGATCAACGATGGTTATTTGTTAATTGGTTTACTAATCAACTTTGGATTGTTGATCAACAAGGAAAAACAAGATTAGTTAAAGAAACGAAAATTAAAAATATTCGAAATATTTCAATATCAACTGATACTTCTTATATGGCTATTAGAACCGAAAAACCATCGGCTCTTAAAATATATAAACTTGATTAACTTTTCCTTTTTTTTCTGTATATCTTATCTCAATTAAATAAATCATTTAGAAATAATCAACATTAACAATAAATTAGATTTTGTTTCATCCAATTAAAATTATTTTCAATTTACATTGTGCAAAAATAATATTTCCTTTTTTTTCGAATATTTAAATAAGATATTTTATTTTCATATTTAACTATAGTTTAATTCTTTTTTACATTTAGACAATTTTTTTATTTTTGACTGGTGGAGAAAAAAAAAATCTTTGAGTTATATGTTGAAGTTGAGAAACGAATCGATAAACTAAAAAAAAATATAAAGCAATAAAATCGAAGATAGATGTAATAATGTCAATAGTTAAAGTTTTCTGAAACAAATTCATATTTAATAAATCTTAAACGATAGATTTATCATTAGATTTATGCTTATTAATAACAACATCGTTAAACTATCAACGAAACATTTTATTTATATTCGATATATAATCATTTATATTAAATTATTTATTTATAAAATTTGTTTTATTTTGATCAACAAGATTTGTTTTTTTCGTAAACTATTCATGCTCAAGAGAAAATAATATGTCAAGTAACTTTATTGAGAAAAATAATAAAATTGATCGATATTGACAGATTTTCAATGATGATTTATAAATGTTGATAGAAACGAATATATTATATAATGATGAGCATATTATTGAATATTTATCTAAATGTTATTTTTATTAAGATTAAACTTAAACAAGTTGAACTCTTAACTAGATAAAATCTGTGTTATCTTTCATTAGATCTTATTTAACTAATATACATTTTATAATGATTTCATTTTTATTTAAATATTTATTCTAAAGAAAAACTTTTCTTTTTAATGAAAGTAGACAACCTAAAGCAAATATAGATTTGATTGGAAAAAAGTTTTAATTGAATAGGAAAATAGTTTATGCATGAACTTTCGATTGTTTCTCTTGGTAAACAGAATAAATTAGATTTAGCCGTAGACTACATTGAGATATCTCAATTAAATTAATAAAAAACCAAATAGGATAAATTGGTCTAGCTTTATCGAATTAACTCTTTTTATTTGATTATATTCAAAGATTTTTTTTCCTTATCAGACTTGAGACAAATACAAATTTATTTCGATATTTATTTAATAAATATCCAATTGAGATTTATACTTTTTATATCAAAATAAAAATTTTTATTCAAAAGAATTAAAATTGAGATATATTATAAGTAAATTATTAAAATATATTCAATACTATAGTTAATGATTATTTATTTGTATGATTAAATAAAAATAAATATAATTATATTTTAAATAATAAAATGATTTATATGAGTTTAAATTAAAAATATTTGAATAAGTTTATTTAATTAAACATTAATTGACAAAGAAACTATATAAAAAAAAGCGTTTCTTACTTTATATATTTAATATGTTTATTTTATATTTGTTATATTAAATATAAATATATCTATACGAAAAATCTTCTTCATATTATATTTAATGAAAATAAAATTTCATATTTATTCATTCATTTTTGTTTTATTTAATAATATAATTATTTAAAATAATTAAAAATATTCTAATATGGATTTAATAAAATGTACTTTATTATATAATATATAATTGAATCGTTCTCATTAGTCAATAAGATATTTGGTTTTTTTTTTCTCAGTCAACATATGTAAGATGAATATTTGAATAGAACTTCCGCTCATATTAAATCATCAGTTCATTCACGTTTTATATAACAAGAAAAAAAAAACATTTTCTTTTTTCAACTTGATTATCTTTTCAAGTATCATTTATACTTTAAAAACATTTTTTTTTAATATAAATCGATTGTCAATTGAATTATTTAGAATATTTCACAAGGTAGAAATAAAACAAGGTGTCATTCTATTTTATTTTTCATCTATTATAAATACTAGCATGTTTTTTTCCTAAAAATTTGTTTTATATATTAATTTGAGTAANCTTCAGATTTATAACTTTCAGATGTTTGATTAAAACCACAAGCTGAACCAGCCGATCTTGATAATGTTATTGTTGTTAAATCTCTTCTTTCATAAACCCAACATTTATAATTATTATAAGGATCATCACGATCATATGTAACCATCATTGATCGAGAATCTTCTCTCCAATACCCAGCACATTGATATATATAATCAGGTTGTTCATAAACACCAATTGGTGTTCCATATGGATCTAATTGTCGACAATATTCACGATCAGCAAACATTGATTTTGTTTGATCACCACATATTGACCATTGCGATACAATATATTCAGGTTGACATGTTATATACCAACCATGATCACGTGGTCTAGGTGTAACACCACCACGAATTCGTGTTTGAATTAATGAACTTGATTGTCCAACTTGTTTAAATATCCACATACCAGTAAATGGACATTCAATTGGTGCTGGAGGATCCAAAACAAAAACTTGATATTTCCAATTAGCAACATTACCAAAACTTGTCCATGAACAAACTTCATAAAAAGGATCACGATTTGGAAATAAGTTATATAAATTTGACATAAATGATTTTGATTTTCTATATCGAAGAATATTATGATGACGATCTTTAAAATCAAAACAAATATAATATGAAAAACATTCTCCTTTGGTAACAGATTTAACTAAATATTGACTACGAGATGTTTGTTGGCAAATATAATAAGTTTCTCTTAACCATCCACGATTATTAACTTTGGCTATTTCATGTATATGTGTTGCATTTATTAATACACGAGCATTAACATTTGCTGTATTTATCCATTGACCCGTTAAATTGCTTGGAAAATAACATGATGATGTTGGCTAAAAAATAATTTAATTATTATTTCACATTGATATTCGACTTAGAATTTATTTTTTATATAAAAGCAATAAATCATCTCAATTTATATTCGAGAGAGAGAAAAATAGTAGTGATTTTTTGAATTAACAAAGTTAATTGAGTCGAGTTTAATTAATGTGATCTTAATTAATATTTAATTTGATTTGATTATTTAAGAAAAAGAAAAAATTGAATTTACTATCATAATAAAAAACTTTATCGATTTAATTAAATTTATTTAGAAATGAACTAGAGAATTAAATATATTGGTAATAATTAATTTTTATCTAAATAAAAGACTATATTCATATTTAAAATAGCGAATAGTTCATGATAAAAAAATAGATATAATATATGTAAATACAAATGAAAAATGATTAACTACTAACTTCTTCTGGTATGATAGGTGTAATAATAACTTTTTCTGGTCCATCAGTTGGACTTGATAAAGAAGAACATTCAGCAAATAAAGATTTAGCAAACCATTGTGGTTGATCTTTTCGTGTTAACATACAACGAAATTTATCATACCAACGTTCTGATCCAACACGTTCATTAGCAAAAGCAGTTATTATATTTCCATCTGTAGTTAACCATGATCCAAGACATTGATATAATTGATCAGCATCAAATGAAGATGTTAAATGTTTACAATATCCATATTTCATTCTAAAACGTTCATTAACAGCTTCAAATGGAGTTCCAGGATCTGGACAAGATATTAAACGTGATGTTGGATTATCACATATACCAATACCACCTTCACGAAATTCATATGTAAAATGATATGTTCCATACATTGTTCGACGACATTCTTCCGCTGAATAACTTTTTGCTAAACAACATTCCATTTTTGTAAATTTTTTTTTATTTTTTATATTTTAAATAAAAACTTACAAAAAAGTGTTATAAATTCACTTTGTTCATCAATAGTTCGACATAATTCCTCAAAATTCATTTGATTTGTTAGTAAAGTTATTTCTTCACATGAACCTATAATAATAATAATAATAATAATATTTTATTTTTTTCGTCGAAAAAACCTCTTCAAATACTTTTTCTTAATTGAATTATATTTTTTGTTCGGTTAAACATTTGATAACATTGAAAGCAAGATTGAGATCTTGGAGAAAAAAAAAGTTTTCTTTAATGAAAAAAGAAAAACAAAATACTTGTCACGATAAATAAGTTCATAATAATATCGTTTAAGATTTAATTGAAAACATTCTCCAACATCTTTACTAACTAAAAGACCTCCACTATCTTTTTGAGTTGCACCAGCACCTGATTCACGACGATAATAAAGTCTATCAATATCTCCATTTAGTTTCAATGATGTATGAGTTTCAAGGCCATTTTCATGTGAATAATATTCACCCAATAAAGGTTGATCAAATGTACATAGACCTATTCCAACTAAACAACAATTTCTTTTTTACTTTTTACATTTATTTATTGATTTATTAAACAAACCGGTTAAACGCAAAAAAGACAACACAAATAAGAATATTAACATTGTTCTTGGAACAAAAGAAAAAAGAACAAGAACAAATGAATATGAATGAGTTCAATCAATGAATCAGCCATTTTTTTTTTCAATTTGTATCAATAAATGAGACTCTACAGGTAAAGGTCATTCAACGATAGATGGCATTCTTTTTATTCACACTTTTATACAACTCTACAACACATTGAATTGTTGACGATCTTTCAATTGTAGATCTAAAAAGTTGAATGATAAGTTTCAATAATGTTTGAATTGATAAATGCACACTATTTGACATGTTATTCAGAAATTTCGAATATATTTAAAATAGTATCTTTAGTATCAAATAAAAACTAATGTTTATTAGATAAAATATTGTTTATTATAGATAATGATCGATTTAGTTTCATAATAATTTTAAGCGAGTATGCTGTTAAGATAACGTATTTGGCTGTTTATCAATATTATAAATATGATATAATATATCCAATTAAAGAATAAAAAACGATGATTACTTTTTTTAATTGTTAAAATCGGAAAAAATTGATTTTTTTTTTGCCTATTTTATAATGAAAACAAATATCGATCGAAGATGAACTAAAGCTGTTTCAATAGATTAGAATTACAATTAATTTAGAAACTTTGACAATAAACTTTGCTCAATATAAAATAATGGTTGTTCTTCTCTCTTTAGTTGTATCAAGACAAAAAACAAATCTTTCTTATTTATAATTATTTTCTTTATAATAAAAGAGAAACATTTTTCATCAAGTAAAAAGAAAAGGAAAATTCATTCTCTTGAAATTTTTTTTCTTAAATAAATTATTTAAAAGAACTTCATTGTTTACGAGATTTATAGAATAAACTTTTAATAAATGAAAATGTCAATACATATAATATATATATATACGTGTGTGTAAAGAAGATGAACATTCAATTGTTCTATCTCGAACAGAAAAATACCTGTAAGTTAAGTTCTACTCAATCGATTTTGATAAACCGTTTTTCATAAGTGAATGATCAT